>JAUZNJ010039119.1:0-10838 GCA_034780135.1 Jordanella pulchra | reverse complement strand
TATATTATTAGCTAGTTTTTCAAGTGCAATAAACTCACGATTTGTTGCTGACTACAACTCATTCTTCAGTGATTTAAACCAACATCTCACAAGTTGGCATTACCTTTTGGTTCCATTTTTAATGACACATAACAGGTTCAGACTCAAGTGCAGACAACAGCAGAAGGTGCAAAAACCATCTAGTCATTTTGAAAATCTGTCTGTTATTATTCTTTTCTCATTGGGCCAAAGTAACACAGAAACAAGTCAGTATCAACCATGGAATGTTCAGAGGCAGGAACAAAAGGGCAGTTGGGGGATCTCCTCCAGAACCTGGTTCATCTAGCAATGTCCACTGGGTGAGTGCCTTAAGGTTCCAGAAAAGACCACATACAAGTCAAGAAGGAGTAAGAATATTTTCTCTGATTTCATCACACTCATCAGTTGAAACAACCAGGACAAACCACTGGGTTTGGCATTATGTGAGTCAGGTCAGTATTTAATGTTTAAGCTGAACCAGGAAAAGACGAGGGTCCACCTGAACTGTCTTTGGTTTAGTCGTTTAGCCGACTGCAGGTAGGCCAGGTTCTTATAGACTATTAAGCTAACTACTGGAAGATCTGTGCCCTCTAACTAGTGTCTCCATTCTTCTAATGTCAGTTTTTATTGGGCAACAACTCGCAGTACCCAATGTTGCAGTTTTCTTCTGGAGGTGAAAGCTTAGTGGAAAGGCCACACAGATGATGATGATAATTTGAGAGAGAACATTGGAACAGCACAGCTCTAACCCCAGTATTGGAGGTATCCACCTCCAGATTAAACTAAAAGGTAAGTTCAGGAATTAATGCAAATGGTTCCTTTGGAGAACCTGTCTTTCAACTCAGAAAAGGCTTAATAATCTTAAGCAACAGCTCAACTACAAAAACACAAGCCTTTAAGGAGTTTGGAAAGTTCAGTTTAGACAACTGAACGTGAAGTTTTTTAAAAGATGTTTCACCTCTCATCCATTGTATCATAGTAAAATGAAAATAAACCATCTTTGGTTTATTTAACAAGTTTGACATGGTAGGCAGGCTGGAAGCAACTCTGGGTGAGGAAGAACAATCCACGTCTGCACTGAGACAAAAAACAAGAGGTAAATTTGTGTCAAGGAATAAGTCTAATATTTTGACAAATTTTGTTTTCTTAGAGCTGAGGGGTGAGTAAGGTAAGGTGTCTTTTCCTGTAGAGTGATTGAGTGTGTCTACTTTCTCTCTTTGGTTATTTCAGGTACGGGTGTGTGGTCTCAGGCTGGACAGGCAGGTAACTGGATGGCTGCTGGTAAGAGACCCAGAAGGAACCAAAAAAACTTAGGGAGACAAAGGAGCTGCAAAACGGTCCAATGGAACCACAGCATTGCAATGTACCTGAGCTACAGAGAGAAAGAGACAAGGAGATAAGCACATAGAGAAATTTTCAGAAGAAAAGGGGAGAAAGAATAGTAACCACTTAAAGGTGCATTAACTGTCTGGCGCCGATCTCAGGGAACAAGCCCCCTATATTCTCCACCCTAGATGACCCAAGATGAGGACCAGCTGTAAGATATCACCTTCCAGTCACACTCTGAAGAAGAGAAAGCAGTAGGAAACAAACACCCAGCCGGCGGATATATCATCCAGATGATGTCTCCAGATTTGACTTTAATGATTTTCACATAAAATACTGAATACAAAAATGAAAGAGCATGTTTTAAAACCTAAAGCCTTTGTCCCTGTGTACATTAGCAAATTGTTATGTTGCTCTTAAGTCTAATGTAAGAGAGCAATGTGAGAATTTACACTGTAGCAACGCTGCAGCAACAAAGTAATTATCAAAAAATAACATTACATTTGAGCCAGCTCCTACGATTAGATGCGTTCAAATTTACGATTGAGAAACGAATCTCTCATTTATACATCATACATACAACTCTTATCTCTATCGTCACCAAATGGGTCCATGGAGACTTGTTAACATGGTTATTAACACTAGAAGCATTTTAGTGCTCTAAAAAAACATGTTAATCTTTAACGTTGATCATTTTACCTATTTTTTGTTATGCAACATTTGTTAAAAAACAATGCCAACAAATAAATTTGCTTTATGAACTAAAAACTTGGTACTGGTATTGTTTGAAAATGTTTTCCAGGTTCTAAATATTTCTAAAGACTGTCCTCATTAGAACTATAAAGTGTGTGAAGGATTATCATCAGCTTTCCACTATTCTTGGCTGAGTAATAGGTTTTAGGCCTAATCAAATAAAAATGTAAGGATCATTGCTCTGATCAGTAAATACAGGTCTTGAAAAATGTCTCTTAGTTTATTTTGAGGCATTTTGTCTTTCTGTTTGTAAATATTTTACACTTTTGGAAAGATTACCTGCTATTTATGTCTCACAAGCCAAAAGTATTCATGTTAAGCCCCAATTAAAGTATTGTTTTAACAATTTTACTCTATTAGACAGCTCGGGAGATATCTGCAGTATTTTCCTTGGATATTCACTTCCCTCATCAGTTGCACCTAATGATTTACAGATCATTCACGTCTCCTTTTTTAATACAGGTTCGATTTCATCCTGTCATAGCATGTCCTTCTAAACAAATAAAAGCATCTATTCACTTTTTAATGTTTTGTTTTTTTAATTTGCTCTTGTTACTGCACTTCTTGAAAGGACAGCATATGTTTTCAATCTGCAATATGACCTGTTTTCTTCCTTAACTGCAACCAGATTTGGGTTCTAATGCCTGTGATGTATTAGTTTATTCACTTTCCTAAAAGAACATAATGGTGTTTCTTAGGTTTATGCCAAATACAAACATAGTAGAAACTAACTTGATCTCAGTTCTGTACAAAGCCAGGTGGCCGTGGGACCGCACCCGTGTCCTTGGATGAATCTCCTGTTTGGAGTCTGAAGTCTTTCCAAACTGTTGGATTTTCTGACCATGTCCTAAATCAGCCAAATACAAAAAGAAACACAAGCTTTATACTCTGTTAAGTTGTGCAATAATTCACCATCATGAAGCAATCTTCCCAGTATTTATTTCAGCACAGTCCTTTAATATCTATTGCAGTTTGAAATTATGCTATTATCTGTTTACCTTATATGAAGCATAATTTGCTACAGATATTTAGTTTTTTTTACTACAAAAGGTAGACAGTCTGTTTAATCTAATTCTATACTAATTTTTATCTGAAATGTTTATGAATGAAACATATGATTTTTAATGATTTTGCATAAAACTCCAGTACAGGGGGAAGCTATAATGACTTGTCAGAAGTGAATCAGTTATAAATACAAGAGTTTTTCCACCTTCTTCCACCAAAGAAAACTCCCAGCAGGTTGGTTTCCAATAAATGGTCCCCACCGAGCACATTCACTTCACAGTGAAGCTGTAAATTTCTCTTTCTGGGCCACTGTGGACCATAAAACTGACTCAAAAGGTTGGTTTGTATGGTTCTGAAAAAATACTATAATTACATCAAGTTTCCATGGATCCATTCTGGGTCCCTTCCATTTCTTTTTGTGTACAGTATCTTGCAAAAGTATTAATATCTGTTTAAGTTTTTACAATTTTGTTTGAATTTTAGGTTTAAGTAAAACATACGTTTGAAAGTAGAAGAAATAGAATAAAACAAACAAAACTCATTTTGTGGGCATCTTATTCCTTGTAGCTTTAGTTCCTATGGCCTAGTTTTTTTAAAGTGAACAAAGATCATCACAAAAAACGTCAAAGGGAAACGTCTGAGATAAAGATTTGGCCATAACAGGAGAACATCATCAGAGATAAAACCAAAGGGCCTCTGGTAACTCCGGAGGAGCTGTAGAGATCTACTACAGCTCAGAGGGATTAGTCTGCTGAGAGGACTGCTTTAATTGTGCCTACAGGGATCAGGTCTGTATGGTAATAACAAGAAAACAGAATATAATATTATATGTAATTATATATAAGCATGAGTCATGTAGAGATACATTGTACACTTAGAAAAGGGTGCTCTGATCAGATCTCATAAGATCAATATTAACCAATTTTGATTAAATTCCAAATTTCTATATGGCAAAAAACTAACTGCACATCACTTTAAACACATTCACACCACTTTAACATTGTGGTGGCAGCATCATGTTGTCAGTATGGTATTTTCATGAAGGGTCAGTAGAGATGTAATAATTTGTTGTGAAAATGTAAAAACCAAATAAAATGAAATCATGTTGAGAACAAAAGACTTAAGACTGAAGCAATGACTTTCCAGGATTCCAATGACTGTAAAGACTGACAAGAGTTGATCTGTCAAGCATATTAAATTCAGTGAAAAAAATCTTTATTGATCCTAATTTAAATTAAATGTTTTTGTAACTTCTTAGGTATTTTCAACAAGGTGTTGCATATGCTGATAGCTGTAGGCAGAAAGTAATTTCAGTAGCGGTCTGTATTGCACCAGATCAGGAAAAGCCTTTGACAGAAGAGTCCCTCTGTTGTTGTTTAACAGACTTCTGACGAGGATGTTCATGGGATGTTCATTATGTTCTTCATTTTATGAAGAATTTTTCTTTGTGAAATCATCTCTAGAGGTTCTAAAGGAGTTCCTACAACAGAGCCAGAGTTCTTTATCAGCTTGTTGAGCCTCTCTAAGTAATTTGCTCTGATGTTGTTACCCAAGAAAAAAAATTGCAGAAAGATCACACTCTATACAGCAGACATATGTCTTATATATGCTGCATCTTGCTGCAAACAGCAAAGGGCCTAACTAAGATGTTCAGTCTGCTCTGTCCCTTTTTGTAGATGATTTGAAAGCTGTCTCCGGCCAAGCTTGATGTCCAAGAAAACACAGGTGTTCTCTCCACCTCCTCCAGTTTTTCTCCTACAGGATAGTATGAATTTAGTCTAATGGTGAAGTGAAAATTCCAGATCTAAATCTGACTGAGAATGTATGTTTAGATTTAGAATGTAATTCTCAATTCAATTTGATTGAGTCTAAGCTGTTTTGCAACATATTCAGCTTTTAAGGAGCAAAGCTGCATAGACAGGTAGTTTTAAAATCTATTTTCCCACGGTTGAATAGAGCTGAATATTTTATCTAGCGTTCACTTTAAATTTGTGTGAAACTTTAAGTTAGACATAAACTTTGTGGAAAAAGTAAGAGGTTTGTAATTATAATGTGACAAAATCTGATAAAGCCTAAGGGGTGTAAATACTTTTCCCAAAAAAATGTATATCCAACTTTAGTTCCCAACTTGAATTATAAAAGAGAAAAATCTTTACCGGTTTTAAAATTCAGAAGTAAAGGCTTTAGTAACTATAAATTCAATTTGAATTCAACGTACCCTACAAAATTAAAATACAGAAACATTCAGCATTAAATAATAATGCAAAAATATTTTATTTTAAAAGACTTTACTGAAATATATAAACAGGTTTATTTATCAATGATTTTTTATTTTACCTTATTTTGGATGGGGGGTAGCTCACCTTGAACACAGGTCAAACAAAACAGCTCACAGAGGATTAGAAGCATAGTCAGTTTTTGGTTTTAAGACATGATTCAAACATGATATCCACAATGTTCTGACTATCGAAATTAACACCTGTGTGTCTGTTTTCAGTTACCATTCTCTGTTTCTGTAGGAGCCAGAAATTTGTATCACAGATTTTGGAAAAATCCTTCAGTCTCTAGGGCAGAGTTTTACGATAGAAAAAAAGCTGTTTCTGAAGAACAGGAGGTATCATAGTAATATAGTCAAATGGAAAACAACCATCTGAAAAAGAAAATTATGAGATTTTCATAAACTGCTTGATTGCAGTTGTGTTATAGTGGCGATTTTTCCCAGCTCTTTGCAGCTGTGGCCCACATGGAGTCATCCGCCCACATGCTACCTGGTGAGAACTTGGCAGCAAGCAGCCAGAATAAACCAGCTGGAGCTGGGGAGGAACAATGTGTGACCCAGAAACACGTCTGTAAAAACACTAAATGAATTCTGAACCTAAACTTTGTTTTAGATTTACATAGAATTGTAGTCATTGCTTGGTCAGATTAAAGATACAATCCACTTACTGAGCTTTTACATTTGTCACAGCTATTTCAGCAGACTTCTAGAATATCATGAAGCTGCTAGAATGTAATGAAATTTGAGTGACAGTTTTTTGCATGCATGCATGATTTGTAGAGATGCAAGAGTAAATTAATCTAAATGCACACCCATACTAAACTCAAGATTTGGTATAAATGGAAAAAAAAATAATTCACATATATTGTTTCATATATCATTTTATATTCAACTTCAGCAAACATCGCTACTTTGTGTTAATAGTTGACATAAAATCACAACAGTACATCAATGACTGTTGCTGTAATATGACAACCTGTGGAAATGTTTTAGGTATAAGGATAGTTTGTAAGTCACTATATAAGTTTAAAAAACATTTACATTTTTAGACACTTAAAAAAAGTCAGGTTGGTGTCAATATAATTTAAAATCATTGTTTTAATTAGGTTCTGCGTGCAGTTTATTAAGTATAAACATGCATTTTTTCATACAAGAAAAACACTACAGGAAGCAGTTTTTAGTTTATTGAAAGAGTTGCTTCTTTTTATTTTGTTTATTTTTGTTTCTGAGCCCTAAATTAGATGGCATTTTCTCCCAGTTTATGGAGTAGGGCTCTTTCTAATCTGGATCCAATGTGAGTACGTTTGCTGTTTTACTGCCTTTACATAAATAGTATGAAAATCATGATAAGTCTGCGACACATCGGTCGGATTTTTTCATTCCACTAAGATCATAAGCAGTTTATATTTGTTGAGTTTGATGTTTAATTACAAGGAACAAACATCACTGTTTCTCCACTATTCATAAGATATGTTTCTCAGTTTATTTACATGTGGTTCTGTTTCCTGTAACTGTTAGTACATGTTTGGCCGCGGTTATAGTGAAATGTGTTTAAGATGATAGGACGTGTTTTTTATTTTTTTACCTTTTGTCCACTGAGAAGGAGAAGTTTTTAAATAAAGAGTCCCAATGGCACTGACAGTCACTTTTCAGATGTTACACTGTGTCCCCACCTTTCAATGTTCAAAGCCCCAAAGAGCTGATATATGTTAACAAAAATTAAAGCACCCTTTGGAAGGGTGTGGACTTAGCCAATGGAAAGACAGCTCTGAGAGTGCTCATGGCCTTGAGACTTGGCCTCAACAAAACACACACGAAGTGTAAATATTGGGACTTCAGATCTGCTTAGATTTACCCCACACCAAACCTTCATGAGAAAGCCAAAGTAAATCCCCCTTTTTGTATTTAAATCTTTACTCTTGTCCCTCCTGCATGCTTGGAAAGTTCACTTTAGGCAACTGGACATGAAGTTTTCTAGATGACGTTTCATCTCTCATTCAAGAGGCTTCCTCGATTCTCCTGCATCAGTTGGAACTGAAGAAGCCTCTTGGATAAGAGGTCAAACATCTTCCCGTCCAGGTGTCTAAACTGAACTTTCCAGGCTTGATCATGACCTAGTAACCCTAACATTCACAGATATCCCTCCTGCATGTGTTCAGTCCTTTTGTAAATCTGGAACAATGTCTTTTGAACAATTTCTGTTTTATTTATTTGGTTAATGCCAACCTACCTTTGTTTTTATCTGTTTGGGATTTAAAATCACCAGTCAAAAATTGACTTCTGCTGCAACTGAGACTTCCGAAAGTCAAACCTCACCTTCTAAGGAAACTGAAATCTTGCAGACAAAAGACCTTCTTTGACACTGTGGTGGTTTTAGAGAACTTTTATTAAGGGATGTTATGTTGGAGCATCAGCGTATCTGCTACTAAAAGAAGTGGCTGAATAAGCTTATTAGAAAGGTCAGAGCTGCCTTAAGACGTCCCTTGGACACAGTTCATATAGTAAGGTAGAGAGGCACTGTTACAAACATAACATCACTATTGGACACCTGATGGATGAAGCTTTTAAAAAATCTGATCTGTGTTGTTCAGACTGTCATGAAAAAATCAGATACAGATCACAAAAGGACAAAACAGAATCTGATTTGGGTCACTTCAAGCTGCAATGTGATCTTTGCCAAAAAATAAAACATGATTTTTATCTTTTTCTTTTCTTTTTGTGCTTTTTTTTTTTTTTTTTTTTTTTTTTTTTTGCCAATATAGCCCTGAGAGTCAGTGTTCCAAAACAAAAGCTACGGTGATTACACAATATTATTCAGGGTTGTATATATCTGTAGCCTTTGCTTAGTACTTTGTATTAGTGTGTATCCTTGAACACTTGGAACCAAATGTCTGTGGTATTTATGCATGAGCATGCTCATATCTGAAGGGTTTACAACAATTCCTCAGACCCTAACTCGCCCTTCAGAGCTCAGGACCAGCTAAGAGGTAACCAGACCCCCAGATATCAAAAGGCACCCCAGATCACAGGGACAACAGGAGATGGCCACACCTGCCAGAGAAGGGCAGATGTGAGCACCCAGGTCCCAAAAACACCAGCTTTGGTCTATCTTCTATCCCAATCAGGTTGCAATGCTAATCCCCCCCACCCCCCAAAAAACTAAAACAAATCAATCTCTATATAACATTTTCTAGTTCTAATGCAGTATCTTGAACTATCAGTAAAGTCTAAGGTAGTAATGCTCCTATTGCCCTAGGCTCCTGTGGAGAAAACATAATCTAAAAGAAATTCTCCCCCCCCCCATTTATTTTTTATCAGCCACATTAAACAATTTGAGCGGTAGTGCTAGAACTTGTTGACCCACCCAAATGCTAAAAGGATTATCTAACATTTCACCAAATTCTACCAAAATAGAAAGACTATGCAATTTCTCCAAGCACTTGAGCACATTGTAATACTCTTTTGCCAAACACCGTATTGTTCAAATACAATTTCACTTGTTATGTACAAAATAGATATCTGTTCATTTGTTAAGCAAACTCTGTTGTAGCTGATGTTTTGTTGATGTTCCTTCTAAGTTGCATGTCTTAATAATCTACAAAGTGTTTTTATCTTCAAGCCAATATTGTAAAAGCCAGACAGCAATTCTTCTCAACTATGTTAATGATGGTCTAACTAATGGTCAAATGAAAGAAACAGCCATTATAACAACTTGCTTGACATTAGATGCAAAACTTAAAATAATGCTGGACTGCTTTGGTTAAGTAGGTGATTGTAGCTGTGTTTTACGCTTGTGGACTTGTAGGTGAAGTCAAGTATTCTTTCATCTGAGACATGCATGGAAATTGTTCACCCCCATGCACTGGACATGTTGCTATCCTGTTTTGATTTTACTTTGATTAGTACCTTCAGTCTTAACTTCTTACCTGAAGTTTGAAGATTTGACCTGCACGTTGGGAAGTACGTGTTTATGGAGGGCCCACCATGAAACACACAGTTATCTTTTCTGGGATTTCAGATGGAGCGCGGAAAAGATAGACCAAAAGAAAAAGAAAACATTTTATTCTCTCCCTGTTTTAAATACTTCAGAATGGCGCTGTAATTGCTCCAATATGGTTTAGTGCAATTCAATTTTTTTTTACCATGGGCCTCTTTCAGAGACCACTTCATACAGTGATAGTGTTTCACTAAGACCACACAAACCCTAAGCCCATGCCTGTTTAAAAGTCTGTGGTTTACCTTCCCAGAGCTGTCTTCTTTGAGCAGTTGGTGTCGTATGCTTGTCAGCATCAGAGGAGACAAAGAGAAACAAGGTCATATTATTTATGATTGCTGTGGGGGTTGCAGATTTTGACTTTCCTCATCAATACATTAGTGGTCCCAGATGTTCATGAATAATTGACCTGTACCTAATTAGAGCCTTTTCAAGTCAAGGGATTTTGAAAGAACCAAGGCTCCTGTATACAGGCACCATCAGGCCCTCCTGCCAACACCAATAATGTGTCCTTGGGCAGGACACATCAGCTGCATGATGTGTCCTGCCCAAGAACACAAGGACTGAGACATACAGTGCTGGCGATTGAGCTGGCGACTCTAAAGTTTTTGGACACACATGGTAGAGGTAAAGAAAGGGCAATAAAGTGAAATAAATGAAAAAATTATAAGTTAAAGATTTTAAGACAAATGTAAAACTTTAGGGATGGCCTTTCACTAAGTTTTGTCATTTTACTAGCATTAATACTCTTTACCGTTTATGTAAAGTAGTACTTCTTAATAGTGAGACCAAACAGAGTCCCCTTCATTCACCAACTTTTTGAACACAAGTTAAGTTTTCCACTTTGGACACATTTCAAATATAATAAAGTCAAAATATGTTTTTTCTAATTAACAGTTGTTTTTATTATAATTAGTGAGATGTTACTCTTTAGTGTCTAACTTAATATTTATTTCAAGAGAAAAAAACCTCTAAATGAGTTATCAGACATAAATGAACCACAAATAGACTTTTTTATTTTTTTCCAAGCAGATAAGCAGTTTTAGTAACATCTCTCTTAAAAATTGTGAGTGCTATATATCTATGACATTGTCATCTGAAAGCAGTGACAGGGGATCTATTGTTGCACATAGAAAATTAATTCTATTAATAAATACACATTTAATCAGAACATAAATGTCCATTGCAGTCGCAGATTAAATGGTGGCATGACCCAGCTGTGTGACAGAATTGGGAGAAATTCACCAAACTATAAAGAATGAAAATATCGTTTTGTGTCTTCATGCAAAAAAGAGTCAAGATATTCAGAAGTGTTTAAGCATATAGTAAGAAACCTGCTACTGTACCACGTTGGTAATCCTTAATCTACAACTAATACTGTTATTAAGTAGGTATGATCCCCAACTAATTCTTAATATCCCATTTAAAGTTGATTAAATTTAAAAGTTAATAAAATAATCATAT
>JAUZNJ010039118.1:0-10838 GCA_034780135.1 Jordanella pulchra | reverse complement strand
AGATAGATATAGATAGATAGATATAGATAGATAGATAGATAGATAGATAGATAGATATAGATAGATAGATATAGATATAGATAGATAGATATAGATATATATATATAGATATATATATATAGATATATATTGGGAGTTTTACATCAAACATCATGTCAGTTAGTAACTTCTTTCCACAGTTTTTTTTATTCCCTCACAGACATCCACTGTGTACATAATATTACCCTTTGACTGAGCAGAAACCCAACCAGTGTGATTCTACCTTACATAGGTTGGATTCAGTGCTAACACTGGATCAGATAGGTCCACCATCTCCACTGTAGAGGTGGTGTGGTTTAGAAAAGAAGTCAGTAATATCAATTTAAAATGCAATCATATGAAAATAATTTGAACTCTTTCCAAATTAATAATGTTCTGCTTTTTTTTCTGCAGAAGAAGCAAAGAACTAAAAAGCTTTCTGAACTCTTCCACTCTTACAACCCCTACGACCACAAGGTAAGACCTGCTACTTTTTTGGACTCACATTTCCATTATATATTTATCAAGACCTGAATAAAAACGCTTGACTCCAGTGAAGAGAGCTTTAAAGTAGTCAATATTACAAGGAAAGTGGTCTATAAGTTCAGTCCATTTTTCTAAATTTGGGATGTTGTGTTTTTTAAGCCAATTACTTTCTTATCACCGTCTGCTTTTTTGAGGAGTGTTTGCAACCATTTCCCTTAGACCAGAGGCCATTAATCAGAACCAGGCAGAGCTGTTCTAGGTCGCTGTCACCAGCGTTCTGTCACATTTATTGCTGTGGTTAGTAGTTTGTCTCCTTCAGATGGCCATCTGTTGTCAACAGTGTAGCGGATGAGTACGGCACAAGTGTTTGTGCCTGATTACTCTGTGAAAGACTGAGCTCAGAGATTGGTCTAAATCATCATGTGTGCACTTCTTCTTTCTCTGTTTGAGTTCCTGTCCTTTCAAGCTAGCTGGAATCCAACATGACCTTCCATATTTTTACACATGCTTGCCTTTCAGAGATCGTTTATCTGTCTAAAGTCTGTCTACAAAGACATCTTTTGACAATACGCTTCAGTTTCATACTATTTGAACTTAAGTATAAAAAAAAACGTTTTTATAGGCTAACCATGTTGTAGATAAAAGAAATAATGTCCACCAAGAGAGAATGTTTAGAAAAGATGTATGCCTGAATCCCACATTGACGGTGAAAAACAGTGTTCCGCTGCAAACATTAAGTATGACTACCTTTCTTTTTTTTTTTTTTTTGAATTTGAACCCTAGGGTCCGTTTCTTGTTTTACTCTAATTAAAAGAATTCAAGAAAAATCATGTCTCCACTTTTAAAAGCATTCCTACTTGCCTCCCACACATAACAAGAATAGAAGATGGACACAAACAGAAAGGAGACAACACACATTCACACATGAGTCTGGAGGAACATAAAACAATTGTAAATTTAACCTAGTTAGTGTAAAATGTCTGAAATTCATTAACGCATTTGTGTCTAAATCAGGTACTTAGTATTTGTAAGCCTGCTTGCTAATTAGATATATTGAGAAAATGGACAAGGCTGCAGGGGGCCTTAATGAACGATCCATGCTGAGCTGCTGCATCTGACAAACTCGGATCTTAATATTCTCTACATCTTCATCTGTGCGCTTTAACATACTTCTTCAAACATGAATTCCTGTCTACATAAAAAAAATAAACGTCATAAGCTGTTAATCTTTAAAGAGTCTGAAAGTTGAACAGTTCACTTCCTGTTTATTTTTTTACCAGCTGTTAAAGTGGCTTTTAGTTCTGTGAGGAAATTATTTTTTAAGTCACTTCCTTGAAAGGCTGTCAATATATTTGTTGTTTTAGTATAATCGATACTGAAACTAATATTTCGTATTTCCCTCTAAATGTATTTCAGCTGAGGCATCCCCCTCTGATGACACAACTTTACACTGCAACACTTCTGACTGCTCTCTGTTTTATTTGTTAGACCAGTGATTCCCAAAGAGTGTTTGTACATCAAAAAATAAAACTCTGTCACACAGTAAAATAAACAGTTAAACTTAAAACAATTTCAATTTAAATGTGGTAGTTTAGTGATTTTAATTCTTTATTTTATGTATTTTACTGCTGTTGACTTTTTTTTGTTCACACTATTGGCTGGGGCTGTAGATACAGTATTGACCAACAAATTGGGGGCCCAAGAAGAAAAGGTTGGGAATCAGCAGGTTTCATGATTGCACAGAATGCAAACAGCAAGCTTCTGCTGAAGCCTTTAACTTCAGTAATAACAAGCACATTTGAAGGATATCTTTTGTGGCATTATTTAATTATCCAGGCTAAGGCAAAAACATTCTTTTTATGTATATTCTAAGGTAAAAAAAAATGTTTTTTTTTTTTTAATGTATTAACATCGAAACTTAATGATACTTATTGATAATCCTGTTGGTCGCAGTTCTTCCAACACGCTACTATTCCAACTCCACTCCATAGTGTGAATCCAATGAGTATCAAAAAGCTAAACCATTAAAAAACACCAACATACAAATCTTTGTCATTTCTCTGCATATTAGTAAAAGGCTTAAAAGCTAAAATGTCAAAAATATAATGAGTCGATACTAAAAAGAAACAAAAAAAACAAAACACCTCAACCAATACTGTAGCCTGCAATTAAAGCAATAAATAGTCAGAAAAGTGTCTGAAAACGGTTCTGTTTCAAACTGACCTGAAAGGCAAAAACTAAACAAAGCTGCTGCTGATTACATTTGTATGTGTCAATGAAAAAAAGTTTGCATTTAATTTCATAAGTACATACAAGGTTTATAGAAGGTGCATAGTTTGATAAAATATATAAACCGTTCTATGTGTACAAATGACACGACGACTGAGACAGATACAGCTGGGGTTTAAAATAACATCCCTCCAAAGTTTGTTGCAGGATTTAACATCATACGCCTCAGTATTTATTGAATGCATTGAAGATTTCAGGTATTACATCCGTTACCTTCATTTTTCTGTTTTATATTTGTGTATAAAACATGCCTAAAGAACATCCATCCTCACTTAGTATCTTAAATCTGTTATACAGGAATATTTGAACTTGTCATTATTCCTTTAATTCTTTGAAGGTGTTAAACCTTCAGCTATATTCCTTTTCCCATACATAGTGAAAATATGCAAATCATTCTCCTTATATTACAAATCAAGTTAGCCTTAAGCTACAATTTAATGATAACAAATTTAGTATGAGGCGTGCTTCCTCGCAGATCAACCCCAGCTCTGCCTATCCTTGCTCGTGTCCATGCAAAACAGAAACATTGAGCAGATCAGCTTGTATTAAGCCCCTTAGAAATAGACTGATAAGATCCTTCATTTTACATGAAGGTTTGTAGAGCATCTGCCTAAAGTTATGTTTTATATAAGAGTGCTCACTTTCTAATCTGTTGTCTATTTATTTGAGTGATTCAGAGACGGTGAGTAAAAATGAGAGGTTTGGATTTTATAAACACCATCTACCCACAAAGCCATAATTAAGAAATAGTGTTGGAGGAGATTAACGTTTAGGATGAAGCTAAAATAGTACAAAATGAAAGAACAAGATATTTTATTTTCTAATTTCCTTTGTTTCATTTTATTGATTTTTGTCTTTGTTACTTTTCGCCTTGCTTCTGCATTTTGTTCTCTGGACCGATGTGTGTTTCAGGAGGTGTTCTCCTGTGTGTTTATATGAATCATACTTGTTCTTCTCCATAGGGTGTGTATTCCTGGGTTTGGAGTGTGTGCGGGTGTGTGTGTTTGTGATGATTAATGTGAGGTATCCTTTAGCCAGATGGTGCTGAACAAGGCCCATCCATCAGCATTGAAAAGACCAGTGGGCAGAGAGCTGGCAGAGCACTTTGTCTAGGGCCAATGCCCCCAATGGACACACACAAACACACACATGTGGACAAACTGTACAAACAGGATCTTAGGTTTGGCCTGTGTAGCCCTCTAGGCTGTTGTGAAAACAAGTGTTGTGTTTTCAAATGAATGGTTTTGCTTGTTTTGTGGCTGCGCCTGTCCTACATAAGTAGTTTTTCTCTACTGATAACAAAGATGCTGGTTTGGCACCAAGACTTGTCAGACTTTAACTGAATGATGTTCAGATATCAAGCAAAACATCAGTTGTTGTCCAAGATCAGCTTGATCGCTTGTTAAATGTTCAGATTGAAACCCAGAAAGTCTGTTGTTTGGTGAATCCATCAAACCATCCAATAAACATAACCTTAGATAATTTTACAAAACAGATCTGTGCATCATTTTGAGAAATGTATTTGCCTGATCAAAGGAAAGGAAAACAGCCTTTTCTGGGAGTCTTGTTTTCTATGTTTTCAGTCCATTTTCAGAAACAAAAATGTGATACGAGTCACTTTTTCTTCAAAACCTTTCGCTCCATTTTGTCCATTGAGTAGATCTGCCTATATTCTGGTTCATTCTTGATTCGTCAATGAGGTCCGTACGCCGCCGTGAGGTCTATTTATGTTATTTTATTATCCATGCCCATCCACATGGCTACCACAGCCTGCATTTTCTACGCAGCACACTTAGGAAATTTGTAACTATGCGGACAGTTCCAGACAGAAACACATGGCCAACGAGGGACGGCTATTACTGGCGAGGGTTGGAAATATAAAGATATCTTCACAGCATATGATTTGAGCAATGGGCAATAACTATCACCACCATCAACACTAATGAACGACTCTTGGAAAGAAATTACTCTCCTTTTGTTACTCTCTTTAGTAACCTGACGATCTAGCTTGATATTGTGTAGCCCACAGGTTTTGTCTGAACATTACTAATCTGGAACTGCTCCCATCAGTAGAACCTATCGAGCTGATTGGCGAAGCGACAACTAGTGCTAAAAAAAAACGAATGGAAAAGCAGCACATGACCTGAGTAACCTCGACAAACCACTCTTTTATACTCTTGCTGTTTCTCGTTTCTCACGCGTCCTCCTGCGCTGCCATGTTGATTTGATTCGGCGTTGGGCTCTGCAGCTCTCGTTTTCCTTCACAGCTACGTGTCCCTCTTTAAGCAAACAACAGTAAGGCTGGGTAGAGTAAAAGCAAAGTGGTTTTGCTTTTATCTTTGGCAAATTTCTACCTCAGCCTGTGATGAAACATACAGGATTTAGAGAGGTGGGCAAAAATCAATCTGGTAGGTCTGAACTTTGCTATTGACCAGTAAACACTATAACCTAAAAAGAGCAATGAAAAGGCAACGTTTCCCTTTTCTAATTAACTTCTCTTGTACTAAGATGCATTCATTTTTAGTTTTTACAAGCGTTTGTGTTTTCAACCCTTTGATTTTTCCTGGTTTTAGTTATAATAATAATAATAATAGTAATAATAAAAGAACTTTTGCTAGAATTAAGGTCCATAAACCCTTCCTTACACACATAGCCTTCCATCCATTTGCGTCATCGATGTGTCATATGGTGTAAAGAAGTGCTCCCTAAAGGCTTTCCAGGTTGAGTTTGTGAAGCACCCATCGCGCCCAAGTTATTCTCTACAATGTTGGTGTCTGGCCTCACATTCAACTCTTTCTTGGAGAGCTAACAAGAAAACCTCTCCCCTCTCACCATGCAAGTCTCCTGAGAATACGCAGTCTGATAGAAACGCACATACATTCTCCACGCTGTGTTCATGGACCTGAATGACAGAGGTGACAGTTTTCCCTGTGGCAAGAGAGGAGGGACAAGCTGTCAACATGGCCTGCTGCACCTGCCCAGCCACACAAGACACACACTGAGCAGTGAAGACAAAAAAAAAACAAGATTGTGCAGAGTGGGGGTGGCAGACAGAAGAAAATGATTATAAAAGATTACCAAGGTATATAGAAGCCGTTTATAAAAAAAAAAGAAACACTTAATCAAACCTGGCAAACTTTCCTCTTCGAATAGTCTAAATGACCAATGTGCCCCACTGTAGCTGACATAATTAGTATCTGAAGAAAGAAAAAAATAATACTCTAATAATTCTCCTCTGCTCCCCAGATGTTTTTCTACATGTTGTTAAAGAGAACAATTAGTGTTTTTTTCACTTCCCTTTTGGTGATTTAATTATTTTTATGTTTTAAAATGAGTTATTAACCGGCTGTTGTGTTCTACTTTTGGCAGTAGCCAACCTCTGTCTAGTTCATACTCGACATTTGTTGCTACACTGTTCGTTCTTTTGTTTTAATTAACTACTCAGGAATGGCGGATGTGAAAAGGAAAACAGTCCCTCCTTGGTTTGTCTTAGCATCTATCAGATGGCAGTTTGTTTAAGAGTAAATTTGCTTGTGTTATTGGCGCTCCTCATCCAACTTATTCGTTTTCCCTCTTGTTTTTATTTGGACCCTTTTTATTTCTGGGGCATTTTAAGTCATTTTTTATTATTTAACCTTGTGGGTTGCATAATATTTTACCATGCAGTATAATATTACATTTGATATTACATTCATGATCAGAGAAAACAGCAAAGTGACTGAACTCAACTGCACATGCCTTGGTGTATGCACATGTAAATACATTTCTGTTTTATGTTGCTACAACTTTGCTCCACCTTGCTGGATAAACTTAATAAATTCTGTCACATTATTCTGCCAGCTAGTGGCACTTTCTCTGATTTGTGTTGCATCATGGGATGCAACTGTTTATGCATGATATGCTGGAACAATATTTTTTCCCCTTTTTCTTTTACTTTTTTTTGTAGTAATAATGACAAGAATTATAATATTAGAAGAAGAGAATAAAGTAAATTAAAATGATGTCTCTTTTGAACTGTGGCTTCTATTATGACACTTTTGTTTCTTTTAAATGAGTACATTTTACATGAGTTCCACTTGCTGCACAGTATCAATGGATGCTTTTGCCTACTCATTTTTCATATATATATATATATGGATAGAAAAGACACTGATAAAGTTTTTAGTGTAAGTGAACTATGGTTGTGTTTTATGGACTTTCTTTCAGTTGACATGAAAGAAAGTTTTGTGTTTCCTCTCAGGAGCTTAAAGAAATAAAGACGCCTTTTTTACATGTCACCTGGTGGTACAAAGAAAGTATACCTTTACCTACAACACACAGTTTTAATATGCACATTTTTATACTACACTACATTTTCTTAGACTAAAATATTTAAGTGCTTATTTGATCATATTCCTTTGTCTTTTTTTTTCTTCAATCATACCATTTGGTTTTATCATTTCTGGCCCTATGTCCAGTATTTTGATTTGGTAGTGACTATTGATCATTTTTTTTACATCTGAATGCAGTTTTTTTAAAAGAAGTATTCAATTCTGACGGAAAATACCTGTCTTTGCTTGCCAGGAGGTGTTGTTGATTTACTTACAGTTCATGAAGTCCTGCTAGCACGGACAGCATCAGACACAGATGATGTTAAGCAGGCAGAGCACTTAGACAGCTCTGTCCATACCTGCAGAGTTGATCACAGATTCATTGAGCGAACTTTCGTAAGCATTTAAATGCTTGAGTTCCAGTCTAACTGTATGTCGTACTGATAACTGTGCATGTGTGAATGCCCAGATTGAAAACAATTAGATGACTTTGATTTGACTCTAAACTTTAAAACTATTTTCTGTTTAAGATACCAGAACTGCATTTAATTTGCTTTACTTTAAAATCTGAGAAACATAAGATGATCAAATATGACGCGGATTACTATATGCTAAATAATTACAGTACAGTCAAAATAAAGTATCTGTTTTTTCTAATGTCTTATGATACAATCATTCAATTGTTTTCTTGCCTAAGGACCTCTTATGTTAAAATGTCCTCTAAATTATTGCAGTTTGAAAAATGTGATCATTAAAATTATCACTCTGTAGAAAACACACAAAAAATACATATTTTTCCAGTAGGGAGAACCTTCATTTGAGTCCTATTAAAACTACAGTACATATATGTATGATACCTGGACTAAATTATCTCAAACACATTTATTTATTTATGTTTCATTCCATTTTTTTCAAGCCATTAATGTAGATTGCCTTGAATTATGAGCCAAATATCATTTTACATTTTTTATGGCAAACTTTTTGAGTGGCTGATTCTTGTGCAACGTAAAGTGGGAGAAGTGAAGAAATAAAAAACATTGCAGGTAGTCAATGGAAATCAGATGAGTAACAATGATATTTGTGTTTTTCTTTTTTTTTTTTTGCCTCTCTCAGGCACCTGTTCTACTGGGAGCTTCCTTTATCCAACATAAGGTTGGGTGTATTTTTCAATGACAGCATTTTAAGCACTGGTTCATTACACGAGGAAATGAGGATCATCTTATTAATAAAAATCATTTCTTTAGCTAGTGCCAGTTATTTCCACACCGTTGTTTATTAATAAATAGATGAGTTATAGTGGAAATTAGACAAACTTTCGTTTTATAGGCAATCGCTCTGCAAATCTGTTAACAAGATTTTATTGAAAACAGTTGTTAATCTTAATATGTGCCACGTGTTCTCCATTTTAAAAGTTTAGTTTGTCAATAGTTTAAGTGTAAAAAACTATGAAAAATAGCTGAAAACATTCTAGTTCAAAAGTCGCTATGTTTCAGTAGTAGCTATATTGTAGGTTTCCAATAAGTCCCATTTTCCCTCCTCTGACCTCCTGAACACTTGAACACTTGCCCTGAGCTCAAATGAGAAAAAAAGCCCCCATCTGGTTGTAGTTATTTATTTTTTGTCACTTGGACAAAAACATAGAAATTGTTAAAAACCAGAATATTTTGAAATGATTTCCTCAAATTTTGCCTTTTGCTTTTATTTCTTTTTACTCCAACCAACACTCTTAACAGTGGTTCATTAAAAAAAGAAAGCATGAGCTTCAGCACATTGTGACTAAGACCTGAACAGAGGGGAGGAGGGATTCAGTGGGGAGAGAAAAGGAAGTGGCAGAAATGACACTGAATGACAGTGGGGTGTTGGGCCTGTGTTACTAAATGGTTTTCTAGCCAGGAGAGAGAATGCTTTCCTATTCGATCAAAATGCTGGGTTTACTTTTAAAAGGTATGTGTGTCTTATTGTAGATGGGTGTGTATTTCTATATCATGCGTTTCTGTTTGAAGCTTTTACATGTTCTTATATGATAATACATGAATATTTTCTGCAGAGTTTTTTTCCTGACTTCTGACTTTTTATGTTTCTTATTGCATACAAAACACCATCCATCCGAATGAAAATTAAAGGACAAACGTTTAGCGGATTTTACTAAATTCTCAAAAGCGGAAGTTGTTAATTAAACAGCTGAATAAATGTTGAAGATTCTCTGCTGAAATGTTTCAGAGTATGTTAGTGGGAAGGTAAAGAAGTCGCCTTTCACAATAAAATATATATATATATTGTTCTTCAGCAAAAACTGCCAACATAACACCATATTGTCTTTAGGTTCAACTACACTGCTGCTAGATACATAGATATACTGCAATGGAGATAAAAGAAGAACCACAGAGTTAAATCAATAGGTGAAAGTGAGATTTTTAAATGGCGTTAACAACAATTTACAATGCCAATAAACAGTCCTCAGTCTGGCGAGTGTGAAGATAAAGTTGCCCACCAGGAAACTTGAGCAGCTTCTTTATTTACAAAAGACAAAGTAGACTGATTAATCAGAGATTGGCCGAGTAGGTTGTTTTCTTGATAAAGCATCTGTTACTCTAGATATGTAAGACTGCGATTAAATGAGGATTTTAGTGGAAGTAGTGACTGAAATAAACCATTTTAGAAGACCCAAACTTTAGCCACTCTAAATACACGGATATCCAGATACTCTGGTTTATAATGATTCCTATTCTACTTCTGTATTTGTCTTATTTTATTGGCCTTTTTGATAATTAAGTCTTTATAAAAATGTAACACAACTGTTATTTCACACTGTTTTAGTTGGTAATTCTAGTAACTTAAAAAAAAGGTAAAAATTGATTGACTGTAGCCATTTTATTTTATTTTTTGCAACCAACTTGGCCAATAAATATTATTCTGTTAGTGATGTAGAAAATACATACGGTTTGTAAGCAGCTTTATACCTGAACGGCTGTAGAATCCTTACTTTTAAGTTTGTTGTGAATAAATTGGTGTGATTGCAGAGCTAGAGAGCTTTTATGTTTTGGGTGGAGCCCAAAACCTTTTCTAGTTATTAAAAATTGCAAGAAGAAGGGGATTCAAGTCATTAAAATGCCACATTAAAGCAGTGACTGTATACAGCGATTAAAATATATTTGATCAAGTGCTCAGCTGTTTTATAGTTGTGTGGCCTGTTTTAAAATCTTCCGGTGATTCTAATGAGGTAGAACCTCAGTCTTAAAGGCATAGTTAACATGCAGTGCTCCAAAACATAAAAAAAGGAATGAAGTTTGATTGGCTGGGAAATAAATTATATCATACATGGGTGGGAAATGGGATTTACTGGGCAAAATAAGACAATCCAAAGGCGCATATTATGAATTCCAAGTCATACGAGATAAACACTCAATAAAAACATTGAATTATTGAATTAAATCTTAAGTAGTGTTCTCGCTTAAAACCTACAACTTATCTCCATTAAGCATGTAGAACAATCTCAGTTTGATATTATGAAATCAGCAATCAATCAATCAATCAGCACCAATATTAATCATGGGTCTTGAGCATTGACCTTTACTAAAGCCCCTTTTTTAATCTTCTTGGTAAGTTTTAAACACAATCTCTCTGTATTTTTTGGACTGACTGTTTTTTTTCCTCTTCCTTAAAGTAATTTAAATCTTTACATGTATTTCTTTCAGAGTTCTTTTAGCCAACTTTATGTGTTCTATGGGGTTTCAT
>JAUZNJ010039117.1:0-10839 GCA_034780135.1 Jordanella pulchra | reverse complement strand
CGAAAACCACGCAACCCGTGCTGAAACAGGTTCCGGCACCAGAACCGGCACGGAGCCGCTGCAATGGAAAAGCCCCCAGGAGGGAGAGACAGAATTCTAAGCCTTTGAGGCTCCAGCAGGGTTCCGTTGCTATGGTAATTAGGCTCCTGCCTGCAGCACTGTCACAGAATGCACATCACTTTTCCATCTTAAGACTCTGGCCTTTTTGAATGGAAGTCTGTCAATGAAACTACTCCTTCTCCTTCGGAAACAGTGGCACATATCGGAAAACCGTTTGAAGCGTATTGAAGTTTTATCTTTTGTCTACATTATACGTCCAATTCATATCTGTACCTCACTCACAGAAACAACAGCGATGAGAGAGGCCTGAAGCATGGGAGAAATGTGTGGGATTACATATGTGACAGCTTCAGCTTCTCTCACTCTGAAGCACCTTGATAGAAAACATTAAACCCTAGATAAATTTCGAAAACATTTTACTGGAGCAGAGGCCCGGATCAATTTTTTGACCAAATTTGATACTGATCGTGCTATATTTGTGGGCGTGAGGGCGTGTTAAAAAAGGATTTATGGTCACGATTCCTCTGTCTGCAACGTGTGTGTCCTCCTCTGCATTGCTAATGGCAGACCCCCAAAAAAGCTTGAAATACTGTAACTCATTCTGTCAATGTATAAGAGTTCTACTTTCTTTATTGAATTTTTAAATATGTTTTAATGATATAGTAATTTATTGAGATGCAAATTTTTTGCTTAATTTAATAGGTACTTCAATCAGAAACTAGAGAACTGTTTATTTCTGTAAAGTCAGCTCTTTTAGGTGGTTTAAAGACTAAGCTGTCTAAGTTATTTTTGTCACAATATGCATAGCTTGGATAATTATGGTGCAGAGTAACTTTTCAGACAATGCCCTCCTTTTTTCACCTATTGCTCAACTATGTAACAGGAAGTTCACCCAAGAGTTTTCACATCAGTACTTACATGTAACACAGACTAAAAGCTCAAAGAAGAACAAACCAGCCCAACATCCTCTTTGTACTTTTCAAAGTGAGTACTAGAATTTTAAAACTACAATTTTACTTGAGATTTTCTTCATATTTTAATGTAAAAGATGGGATTTCAAAGATGTGTGCTCTAATTATCTATTTATTTTTTATCAGATGCAGTTGCACATCCTATTTAATCTCAATCTGTTTTGGTTACTGCTTCCACAAGCTAAAGGTTTGTAAAGTATATGGTCAAAATGTTTGATGTTTTCTTGGGGGGGAGGGGGGTGTAAATATTATTAATAACATATGATTTTAATTTGTTTTTAAAACACAGGTGGCAACTGGACGATCACAATAACTGAACGGCAAATAAAAGCAATGCAGGGAGAAACTGTAACCATTAATTGTTCATTCACCTACCCCAAAGATCAACACACTGATGATGTTAAACTTTACTGGAAAATAAATGGGAACTCTAGTTGTAGTCAGAACGACATGGACAAAAATGATTTTGTATTTCATCCAGATCATAAATGTATAAATTCAATTTTCAGCAACAGGACAAAACTTATAGGAAATAAAAAGGATGGAAACTGCTCACTACAGATCCTTCATATCACACAAAATGTAGAAAACATCTACCTCCGGGTTTCTGGACTGAGCAACAACTACAGTTTTAAAAAAGATAACGTGTCTATTTCTATTGGTAATATGAATATAAGTTGGTTTATTTTAATTTCAAAGGCCATCTTAAGCCACTTAAATGTTTTTGGTCACATTTTGAATTATTTTATTATTTCATTTTTGCAGTTATACAGAATAATATTTCTCCAATGTTTTTTAAAAAAGGGTCAATTGCTTTTTTTTTTCACAGGTTCCTTAAAATCCACAGTGGCATATTTCAATGATTCCACATTCTCTTCAACAGGTATGTTTTAATTTACCTTACTTTTGTAAATCAGAATCTCTTTCTGACATGTTAAAATCTTTATTATAGTTTACCTTATAAAAATTATTATTTTTCACAGTAAGTTACTCAAATACAGTTCATAATGGTGGAAACCTGAACCTCTATCTGGTCATCTTGGTGCCAGTTCTTGGCATTATGTGCATCGTTGTTGTTGCAACAGCCATTTACAGATATCGCAAGAGGTGAGCAGCAATGCAGAAACCTGTGTGTTATACGTATATAGTATATTTATAACTGTGTGTGTAAAAATAACACTAACACTTAGGTTAGTGTTATTTTTCTCCTTGCATCATTTACCAATGATATATTTTTTAATTCCTCCAATATTCCAGGTCAAACACATTCACTCGAGAGGAATCTGGATATTATGTAAACTTCAAACAGACATCTTCTCACATGCCTGAAAGGTTATGCTTGTTTTCTTATTGACTCTCTATAGAAATTTTTCAGATTATTGTTCATACAGGAGGTGTTTGTCAAAAAAAACAAAAACTTTTTTGTTTAGCCAAAGATAAAAAGCTAGTTTTTAAATATCTTTTGATAAAAGGCTTTTTCAAGGGAGGCTATGGCATTATTTGTGGTCACAGTTCCCTTATTCAAGGAGTGGTTGAAGCTGGCAGGCTAATCAGATGTACAGTATGTTGTGGCAACCAAAGATGGCGTTCATATGAGGAGCTTATCAAAAAACTGGTTGTGCTACCCTTGGCAGCATTCAAGATAAATTTAAGGCCTAACTTCATACTGTAAACTTCTTTTTGTTTCCCAGACATTCACAGGTAGATTTAATGCTATGTTTGAATTATTTTCCTCTTGCATGACTCAAGTGTGACTGAGCTGAAGTGATGAACAGCACATTTCTTTCAAGAATGTTGAATTCTGCTATAAAGCGTAATTCTTAATTCCAGTATAGATGGATTCATCCAGGTCCTGAAACATTGTAAGAGCTTCAAACTATCACACTACTACCACAGTGTTTGACTATAGGGGGATACCTGCTTCCATGGTCGGCAAGCTTGTCCCGTTGTCAACATGTCACAACATAATTTTATCAAGAACTTTAAAGTTTGACAAATGAATTGTAAAATAGAAACATACTTTGGGGTAAAATACTTTCTTCCAGTACTATACTGTAATTATTTTCAGTATAATTTAGACATCATAGTAACTGCAAGCACACCTGAGTCTTTAACTAAAATGCAATATTTTCTTTCCTTTTTCCAGTGAACCACCTTGTGAAACATCGAACAAATTGCCTCCCGATTCAAAAGTCATTGATGAACCTGTTTACATAAATTATCAGGTATATTGGATTTCCATGAATATTTGGTTTTGTAATACTTCAAGATCTGTCCAATAGTGCTCTCACATTTAACATCAACTTTGACCAAATGTTTATTTTATATTTTTAGACATCAGGAAATCAGATGGGCCAACGAGCAGAACATATGGACAATATCTATGGAAATGTGGACTACACATAAAAGCTGTGTCTGACAGCTATTGTGAGGCTTTTATGTTGAAGAAGAGTTTGTAATCTATATTCTTTTTTGCTATTAAATAAATGTGAGTTATGGGTAGGATTTCATACCTAACAGGATCAGTGGAGGGTGCAGTGCCCTGGCTTGCAACGTAAGTGGAAACTCCAAAATGTTTTAAAAGGGAACCTTATTCTGCACTGCTTGCATTGGAGGTTGGTTAACAGACCAGTATTTAACACTCCCGAAGACAACAAATACAACAATTATCCTACAATTTTTTTTGCTACTTAAAATAACAGATTGAATGTTTGAGCTTCCAATGAGGGTTTCTAAAACTTTGAAAACAGGTCTACCATCTTCTACCTTTCAGGCAGTTCTTCCTCTGACATTAATTAAAATAAACTGGAACTTTAGAGGTGCTTCTTTTTAGGGGGCAATAAAAAAACCTACTGTTCAAATTTGAAAAAAACATGGAATGTTAAAGTTAGCTATAACATACATTATTACCAGACATGTTAACCAGTATACATTAATAGTTGTTAATAGCAAGGTTTCCCTTTTATCCTTAATTAAAGATCAATTTATTCATTGGAAGTTATTTTCATGGTATATATGTGCTATTGCAAAATTGTCGTTTTGTGAAAGAGGTTTTTTGAAATAAAAAACATAAAACCATATCATAGTAGTAGCAGTGTTAAGCACAAGAAGTAGTATTACCACCAGGATGAGTGTTCATTTACCCACTCCTTACTATATTCATAAATTCTGTGTTCCAAAGATCCATATCACATTTTCTATTGTTCAACAGCTTCAATTTTGTCCACGGTAAAAAGAAGAAAATTAGGATGTACAAACCTCTTAGTTGCTATTTATAATTTTGGTATAAAAATCTGTGAATTAGTAATAAAATTTACATAACTTCTGGGTTTAAACAGAGAATTAGAAAAAATCTATAAACCATGTAATAAATATGGTATTTATTAAAAACAAATAACACTCTTGATCCTAATTGACCTAAAACAAGAAACTTGCATTTTAATACAGTTTATGTAAATATGTTTCATCTGTTAGTGTTGTTTGTAAAGTATTTATTCACTCTATTTAAAAAGATACAACCAATAAAAGAAAAATGAAAGATTACCTCGAGTGTGGGGCCATATGTATTGCTATGACAAGACTTATTTAGAGATTTAGCGGTCTTGATAGTAACTATCTGCTTGTGCTAGTCTCTGAACTTCAAATCTATCTTATCTTGCCTGTCTGTTATGCTATTATAATATATTCAATGCCTACCAAGGGATGGCAAATATTTTATCTAATCAAAAAATATTTTCAATGTATTATATTGTTCTGTGAACAAATGCCCAACTGGCTGGGTGTTAGGGCAACAAGTGAATGTGTAAATCAAGGACAAATCATGGTGAAACAGACACAGAAATTTCAGCACATATATGGAATAAATTCACCACATCTTCCATTAAAAATATAAGTAGCTATTCAACCCCAAGAGACACATATTTCAGTAAAAAACATCTGAGTATACTAGTGAAATTCAGCTAAAGTAACCTACTCTATACCTACACAAAGAAGAAGAAAATGCATGATAGAAAACCATAATGAATCGAATGATGCAATGATATTATAGTTCGGCATGGATTTTATGTTTGGGAGCCAAAGTTAATCTTGAAGAATTTGGAATGTGTTCAAATTAGCTTTTGGTTATTTTAGAGCAATTTGAATGTGTTCAAACCAATTCACAATGCAAATCTAAGAGGGAAAAAAAACATTATTTGGTCAAATAAGATTTATAAAATACTTTGCTTAATCAGGTACCAATACATTTTAGATAGTTGATTATTAATCTTCTGCAACTGAGCTAGTAGCTGGAACACGAAAGGATTTATCTTAAAATACGACTCTTTGTTTATATTTCAGCCTGCAGATTCTGGTCCTTGGCTTGTGACCTTCCATGATAGTGTTTCTACCAATGTGATTCTCAGGAGAGTTCCACGGCAAAGAGAGACAGAGTTTCACTGAGTTGATTGTTTTGTCCTCTAGAACCAGGATCACATTCTCCTGTAAATGTGTCTTGGAAAGTGTCTAGAAGAGAGGGGGATTCTCCAACACCAATGATCTTGGTTAATAACTGCATGAACATGGCCCAAAATTAGTATAATGGTTTATGTCCTTTGTTCAACGTGCCCCACATCAAGGGAAGCTCTCCTCCTCCAGTCTATTCAACTCTCCATGCAACAAGGGGCTTCCTGAAACTCAAAGAGGAATGTTGCAAACTATGTGTTTTGCAGCAGTTCAGTTCTGGAATATCACCATCCTGACTTAGCCTTGGTCCTTCAGGTCTTTCCATGTTGGTTCAATGTGAACCTCACAGAGTAGCATTCAGGAAAGAGTGGTAGGAGTTTTCTGTACAGTTAGCTGGGCTGGGGGAGGGGTTACAAAGCAAAGTCCAGAGAAGCACTATGAGGTTATGCCTGCTTAAATGCGTACGTTACACATCAATGGGATTTAACACAGCCATGCATCCCACTGCATAAACCTGTATATATCTCTGTCCCCAGATGTAACCCCTCGGAAAGAGGAGGACTTTGGAGCAGATAAAAATAAAATGCAGAAATATTAATTCATCTGGTGAGTTGAACTTCTTAATTCAATAAAGCTGAAACCTGAAGCCACAATTGCATTATATTATTACAAGAATGTACCCTCAAATGTACAAAAAAACTTCTTGTGATAAATAGCATCTTTTTTCACTCTCATGCAGACCCTCAGCTCTACCAGTCAAAAAGCGATATCCATGTTCCTTGTTCCATTTCATAGTAACTTTATAGCTTTCTTCCCAGTTTTTTTTTTTTTTTTTTTTTAACTTGGCGCTGTACTTGAAGCTGCTTGCAGCCTACATTCTGTGATACAGTAAGGGTCACACTTCTGAAGGTCCCACGGCCAACACACAGTTCCAGGATCTGGCATATATTTATACCTCTGAAAACCTGTATTGCTCATAAAAGTAATTGTCATTGTGATTCAAAGGATCGGATTGGTTCTGGAAGACATGTTCTTGTTTCAACGTTTTTCTCAAAATTTGTGCTTTGAATTCAATCGGGTCTTCAGTGAAAGGGCATGTCATTGTTTCCAAAACAGCTGATTGGCTGATGGGTTGAGCGTTTGATAGGACTCCGATCAATCCTGAAACCTAGCCTGAGGAGGCATAGGTTTTTAAGTTACCATGGTAACTTGACTCGCTAAGAATAAATTCAGGGTCATATTATCGGAAAGTCAGGGTTAACCCTGAAGTTACCTTGCCAGGCCGGTAATCCTGCTTCATGGTACAGGCTTCTGGCGGAAGTGATTGCAGTAAGAATGACAAAAACAAACAGGCATTTCTCTGGTTGCGAAGTACAGGGATAGGTTTAAGTAGCATTTGATAAATAATTGTTGACATAAATTATTGCCATAGCGGTGCACAGATGTTCAGTGGCTTTTCCAGTTCTTGGGGTTAAGTCTTATTTTAATTCATTTGAGACTTATTTAGGCACTAGTTTAATGCTAAATTTATGGCTGAAGGACAGCTCAACCAATTGCCATCAGAGGCAGTTTGTTTTTATTATATCACCAAGGCTGAAATCAGGCCACTGGCTCCTGAGGACAAAGGACTTGAGCAACAGAGTGTGGGGGAAAGAAAAAACACTGTGCCTGAAAACAGAGAAGGGGGAAAAGGGCATGTACACTGGCTCAACTAAAGGGTAGAAAACCGACGATTCCGACTTTGTTTCAGGCCAATTTATTGCATCTGATGCTGATTGTTTCTACAGATACAGTTGAAAATTTACATGCACTTCCATTGAAGAAAGAAAGAAATATATGTGTTTGTAAAATAAATTGAAAATGACAAAAGTAATAACTACTAAGTTATGACATTGATTTTGAATATCTATACATACCTGTGCATGTATATATAATAACTAAAGCAAGTAAAGAGGCCTGGTGAAAATCCTTAGCTAAAATTTTGTTGAGCAACACTTTGAAGTAATCACTGAAATCAGGGGTTTTCTGTAATGTTCAGGAAATGTTAAGTAAGACTTCAGCACCTGTTGACATATGCAGGGGGGGGGGGGAAAGAGGCTGTGGTGGGTGTGCAGCCAAGGCCAGAGAAGTAACAAAGTAATGTATCCAGAAAATTATTTCGGTAAATACTTAAGTAGTCTGTGTGATACAAATAACCCAAATTTCACACGTTTTATATGGAGCTCTGAGCACAACATGTAGTAAAGTTAGTGTTTTAGTTTCAGAACTAATCTCTAAATAACATCAGTACTCATTAATGGGTGAAATATCAATGATGTTGCTGAATAAGAATAAATGCTGGAGTGTAAACAGCATTCTTCTGTGTGTCATCTACCATCTGTTATTTACTACCATCTCAGTTCAACCCTCTTGCCACAGTCAAATTCAAGTGTAATGACAATCTTTACGGTCACTAGTTAACTAGTGTTAACTCTGTGCTGCCATAGTGCAGTGAGGCCCGCTTCAATGTAATTATAAAGAGCAATTCCTAGGGCAGAGAAAACATAAAGATTGAGATCATCAGCACTTCTTAGGTGATAATAAGTGACATAATTAAATATAAGATCATTTAAAAACTCCAAAAACCTTTTAAAAAATGTTTTATGGAGTGATAAACAAAATGCCAAACTCTAAGCCATTATTCAGCAACATGTTGTTATGTCTTTTATATTCTGCTGAAACTAGATGTTTTCTGATGGATGGATTATTTTCAAAATACATATTACTATTGGTGAATACCCTTTGGGGTCCTGTTGGAAAGATGAAAATTGAGAAAAACTTCATCTTTCTGGACAACAATGATCAAAAATCAACTAAAGAACAGCCAGAGACTTAACTCTGTGGACTTAAGTTGATAAACATGACCTAGGCAAGATGGTGACACACCTATCACACACTCACATAAACACCAGCAACACCTTGCACAAAAAGAGTCTTGTCATTAATTCCAAAGGCCCTTGAACACAATGAAGCTGTACACACATTATGTAATACATATTTGTTTATTCTCCTACCAAAGGTCTCAAAGGAAAACAGGTTGTAACAGGCAGGCAAATAGGCAAACAGGCAAACAGGCAAACAGGCAAGCAGGCAGGCAGGCAGGCAGGCGGAAAAACCGCTGGACTTGACTCCCCATAGGGCTAGACAATAATCTGAGGTAGGCTTATAAAGGCAGGAGAACAGGTGGAGATGATGAGCGTTGATGAGCAGCAGAGCAGATGGAGATTATAGGGTAATCAGACTAGAGTTGGTGACCAGATTCATGACATTAGGTCTTCTTATAAGTTCTAAAACCCAATCTTGTTTTCTTTCATTTTCTTCACAGACTGCAACAAAATGTGGAATATTGAGAAAAAAATTTATAATAATGTGGACTAATAAATGAAAAAATGTTTTACTTCTTCAACAAACAGAGTTTATAAATTCAATTTTTTTTTAGTATTAAGGTCTCATGTGTTATGAGCATCAATACAACAAGAGAACTAAGCAGACAAATTTAGTAACAGATATTTTAAAGATTAAATGAACTTACAAAACAAAGGAAGATGCAGTGACCAAGGGAATAGTAACAGTAGAATGCAGTAATGCGGAAAGCGGAACCAGAAGCATAAAAGTGCATAGTCACATTGTATAAAAGTTTTTTAATTCGTATGTGTCAGTAGCTCTCTCCTATTACATACAAAGTTTTCTGAAGGATTACTGGGTCCTGTTGGCTTTTTGTTATTTGTATTTTATGCTTTATTTTTGCTTAATTTGTAAGTAAATCAAGCATTTCTGGATATATTTACAATAACATCACATGACCAGAAATACAATATGGTCCATATTAGCAATGGATTAACAAGGAAGTTATGGGCTAAGGCAGTTAACACTTCCCAACAAAGTTATAAAAATGAAGAAAATTCAAAGATCCATTGTGAAAATTCAAAGATACTATCGAAAATGAAAACATCAATTGTGAAAAAGGAAAAACATATTTAATTGCAAGAGGGATAGGACTAAAAATAATGCAGTATAGCACACATCCTGATTAATATTGATAGTGATAGCATTGAGCATTGAGCATCTATGTCCCTGTCAATACAGCAGGGATGAAAATGCGCTACAGGAAACCAGGTCAGTACAATGGAATGCAGGTCACCTTGGGAAAACTTGTCACATAAAGGCACTCATTACATTGAAAGGGAATCAAACACTGAATAATTTGATCGGATTATTCTTGAAAGATTGTAAACAATATTCTAATCTTTTTTTGTTGATGATGTTATCATTAGTTTTTTGTAAGTACTTTTAAACTTTAATTTTTTATGCGTATTGCCTTTAATACTGAGTTTTATTTTTTTCTGTTTAATCATTTGTTTCTGTGAAGTAAACAGGCAGATAAACTTTTGGGACAGCAAGTGTTGAGTACTTGTTACATCATTGGAAAGCAGTTAAATCAAGCAACTTATTTTGTGTCTTACCGTGACAAATAGTACATATTTGGATGAAGTTCTGCTTTCTCTAGAATTCACTTATATCTATTAAAAAACACAGGAAGGAGAAGTGAAGAAAACCACAGCATCAAAATGTTTTTCATGATAACCTTGTGTATGTGCAGTGGTCTAATCTACATGCATTTATAATATGTATTGTCCATAATTTAGGTTTTCAGTGTCAAAGTGTAAATATGCATGAAGTACACGATAAAAATGTTGATTTATTGTATCTAATTTTCTTCTTTTACAGTGCTGCAACAGTTGTGTAAAACTGAGCTAAAGGGAAAGCCTTAACACTTTGAGAGGAAGCTGAAACCTCTAACACTTACTGCATCCACCCACTAACTGCATCCACCCTCTGCAGTGTGCTTCAAAATTTGTGAGCGGTAATTTAACAACAGTAAACGTTCACCAAAGGGAAACGCTGTCTTGCTTTTTGTGTAGGAAATGTCTTCACCAACATACATTCAAAAGATTATAGAGACTAAAGCAAATAATCCAATAAATAATGCTAAATAAATTTACTAATTTTCAGTTGTTGAGGTACTAATAGCGAAAGCATTTTTTTAAAGGTTTCTCATTTGTCACGATAACATGTCATAGTACTTTTCTCAGACATTTTTAGAGACATTGATAAAATGTTTTAGTGGAAAAGGGACAGTTTGAAATAGTGTGGTGGGTAATAAGTTTGTTCTTAGGAATAAAATGAAAATAGTCCAAATTGTATCAGTGTTCTGCATATCAACACTTTGTAGATTTCAATAATATAAGGAACATCCATCCATCCATTTTCTTTACACCCTTGTCCCTAATGGGGTCGGGAGTGTTGCTGGTGCCTATCTCCAGCT
>JAUZNJ010039115.1:0-10839 GCA_034780135.1 Jordanella pulchra | reverse complement strand
AAATAATACATTTGCTGCCACATGAACCATATCTCTGCATCGGACTGCTTATTTTATTCGAGTGACTGTGATAAATAATTGCTGGCTTCATATTGCTATTGACCTCTTGCAGTAATAAGTGGGCTATTTTTTTCCAATCTTGATGCTCATACATAGCAGATAACAATGGAAAGGAAATTAAAAAGTGAGGATATTGCTAGTTTCTTTTGCAAAAAGGTAAGGAATGAGAAGTTAGAAAAGATTGTGAGATTTGAGGAAGAAATAATGATAAACTAGGAGGGTCCCAGGTGAAGGACAATGAAAGGGTAAGAGCTGAAAAAATGAGTGAAGATGAAGAAAACTGTCTTTGCATGAGTGGTGAAGATTAGAGGATTTTGGAGTCAAAGAGAGAAAAAGGAGACAATGCATTGCATAGGAAACCGATGAAGTAGAAAAGAAAGGCACGATTTAAGGGAATCCAGCCTTTCAGTGGACCACCAGAAATATTATACTTGGACACAAACCGGAGACTTTGTTTTGTTTGTGAGGCCTTTTGTTGCCCAGCAAAACTAATGTATACTTAAGTACCCTTAAAAGTGATCACTGAAATCAGTCCTGGATTGTTTAATTTCTTTTTCTGAATTTGTCTTCTTTATTTATTTATTTATTTTGTGGAACATTTGTTTTTCTCGGTTAGCTTTTACCTAAAACATGCCATACAGGAAAATGACGCAATAAATAAAGATCTTTGTTATGTTTTATTGATTCGGTTTGTTCGAACATTTCTTATTTTGATGAAGAGGTCCAGCTTTGAGAGTCTTTGCCCCCTCCATGTAACATTTTCAAGATCCGCCACTGGATGACCTTAAACTATCCATGTGTGGGACTGTAGTCTTAAAATATCACATCAAAGCTACTGGGTCTCTTATTTATAAAAAGCAACATACTTAAGATAAGATTAGAGTGAAACTCATTAAACAAATATACAACTGAAGGGTGGTGAGATACCTGTTAAGAAAAAGAAAAGGAAAAAAGCTGTGAACAAAAATATTCAAGGAATCTTAAAAAGCTGGGAACTATATTCCAGAAGGACTCAGAAATCCCTTAAAAATACAAAGAGGAACAAGCTGTAACTTTGAAAGATTTACTAATTGCTGAAATCTTGAAATCTTAAGAATTAGTTCTGGACATCTTTCTTTTTTTTAATAGCTTAAGGTATAAAGATGGAGATACGAATATTGCAGTACAATCATTTCTTTTTTTTAACCTTTTGTTCTACAGTATTCTCCTCACATGCACACATTCCACTGTCCTTCAAGATGTTTATATACAAGGAAAGATGAGACAGCTGCAGAACATAAGTCTCCACACAACAGCTGATCAGTCGGATCCAAACCAAACGTTTTGTTCCCATTTAAGGCTCAGGTTGTTTATAAACTACATTTTTCGAATTCTTGTAGAATCCAGCTCCATCCAATGTGTTCAGCTGTCCTGCTGTGGTCTTTTAATGCTACAAAAGGCAAGAGCCAGTATGGGTACTGGTCGGGTAAAGCAGAAATAAAAGAAACCAGAACACAGATTATAGTTTCATGTTTGAAAATGTTTTGTGAGAGTAAATACTGGGATAAGAAACTTTATGGTACGACAACACCCCTTTCACCTGACTTCTACTGACTGTAGTCATGACCAAGGCATGTAGAGGAGACACAGGTGGACCTAACGTGTCACACACCATATGTGCATGCCGTTCTGGCCTCTCTTATCACGCACACATGTAGGGCCATCAGCTGGCCTTTTGCTCTGTGCAAAAGGGAGGCGGTAGGCAAAAACCAGCAGCAAGGAAAGATGTGAGCGTGTATGTGTGTGTGTGTGTGTGTGTGCAGGGGAGGCAGTGGAGGTAAAAGTACAGAGACAGCTTGAAAAGCAAAAAGGCCACACAGGGGATCCCTTCTGTTGCTGTAGCTGTGTCCAGAAGTGTCCCTATGACACACTTACATATGAAAAAAAAGTTAAAGTTGTTAAAAGTTTGAGTAAACAAATGCTGACTGCCTTTAGACATTAATTTGTTTCAATCCTAATTGAAATTGTCAAATTATTCAGAAATAAGTTCATGAATCTCTTTTATAAAAATGTAACCTTTTAAATTTAATACCTAAATATGATATTTTGTTTGAAAGGCCCCAAGTTTTTGTAACCTCAAACAGGATATTCTTAAAAAAAATGCCGTGTATGAGGTGTTTAGTAAGTATTCATTGAAATAAGAGTCTGGAATATTTATAGAGTAAATGAAAATAAATCTTATTCCTACATTTGCAGACAGTCAGAATAAATATCTTGCTCATCAATCATTTAGTATTTGAAAGGAGATTTCCAGACTCCTAAAGGCCTACGTTAATGCATTTTGGACAAAACCTTTATTTTGTTTTTATGATAACACACCCAGGCATCATTAAACTTCTTCTTGTTTTCCTGTAATTTATTGTTCTGTCCTAATTTTATTAATAATCATCAGCAGCATCTAAGAAAATGGGAAAGTAATTGTCTCACGGTAAGGAATTTTGAAAGTGATAGACTTTAAAATGGTTCCTGTTAGAAGTGGATTTATAATGCATCAGGTTTACCCATCACTCTGTTGGATGAGGTGATAATCTGCCATGTGAATTACAAAACACACCTGCCTCAAGCTGACCTAAAATTATAGAAGGTCTGTCCAGGGTGAACAACAAAGACACATTTTTTTGTTTTAATAAAACTAAAGTTCCAGATTTAAATAAAGGTATTCCAAAGTTTATCTTTCCTCCCTCTTGTTTTTTGTCCCTTTCCCCTCCTTTAGCCCTCCACCCATTCCCAGCTTTACTCCAGACCCAGTTCCCCTGCTCCCAAAGCCGCGGCAAGCAGCAGCCGTGCTGGCCTGGCCCGACACCCTATGCCCCTGAAGCCCAGTCCCTGCTCTCTTTGAAGTGGCTTCATGAGAGAGGTCAGCCTGACCCCGGAGACATACACGGAGGTAGGGACAGCTGCGGTCAAACAGACCCAGCACACTGGCTGTATACATACACACACGAGCAGACACACGTGCGCACACAGGTATGCCCACACGAGACCGGACAGAGCAGCTGCAGCCACGGTGTTGAAGGTGTGCTGTACAGCTTTGGGTCCTGTATGGTCCAGCATGGCTCTGCTCTCTTCTCTTCTGGGTCACCTACTTTGCACTCAGGTGTAAAATGCTGTCTGTGGATCAGCAGATGTCCAAATAAAAAGCATTTATATGTCTAAATTAGGCTGCAATCTGGAAACACTCAGTGGTTGTGTTCCATTGTAGCTTTAGGTTCTAGGAATTAATAAATATGGTATTTTTCTGTTAAATGGGATCAGAGATGTCAACATACAGTACATCACTACTGAAAGTCTCAATTTTTCTGCAAACACTTTCTGAAATCTGTTAATAATCATATAGCTTCACAGGTTTTATCGTGTGTGACGTATTTTCCTCGGACATAATTTAACATTACAGCTGCTCCAGCTTCTTACGTTTATTTGCTATTACTTCAGTTGCATTTACATTTTTTGCATTTGTTTTCTTGTTTGTAACTAAAGTTCTAAAGTTCTTATGTTCATGATGAATGAGTGTTTTTTTTTCCGTTCCTTTCTAATCATTTCTGAGAATGTTATTGTTAGAAAAGTAGGGGTGTGAAAGATGACTGATTCCCAGTCTTTAAAAAGCCTGACATGCCGATTCTGATTTTTATTGTGATAGATTTTTTTAATCACCGACATGGTCAGTTGTTATAATATCCCAAAACCCCTTCAATATTTCAATTTTATCTTAATGAAATACATTAATCAGTACTTATGAAACGATAAAACTTCTGAAATTAGTGCTCTCAAATATAAATCACACTTTAGAGCCTCAATTTTCAGGCATTTGCAGAGGTAGATAAGATCTGTGGTAAAGATCGGTTTTGCATCTAAGTACCAGCCGATCACAGATCTCCCAAAATTAAAGAAATCGAGGTCCGTACGTAAATCTGCCAGCCCATCAATCGTAGCACCCCCAAAGAAAGCATCCGGCTGTATTAATTTCATCCCTTTAGTTTCTTATTATTTCTTGTTTTCTTTCTGTTTTAGTTTATTTCTTCATGGTAGTTTCAGGCCTTTTTCCTTTTGGTTTGTAGATTTGAATCTTAGATCATCTCCCTTTGTGTTAATTCATTTTCCTCCTTCAGTTTCCCTGCTTTCATTCTTTCACAGCTGTTCTTCTCTAATTGGCTGGTTTTCCAGCCTTGTCTCCATATTTGAACTCCCAGTTTTTCATTGTTCCTCTTTGTATTCTTCCATTACTCTGCCCCTCTAAGTGTTCAGTATATCGGTGAATGAACAGGAGGGGTATTAGCTTTTTCATAATGCAGCTGTTTTATTTGCACAGATGTTTGTCTCCTTCATGAATACAACTGACTTTTTTGTTGTTTTGTTTCTTTATTTACATTTGGCAAATGACAGCTGAGCTAAACGATTATTGCATTTACTCGGGTAAATATCATCTGACCTTGGTTTCATAGCAGCCAATTCAGCTTAAATGCATCATTCTCTGTATCAGAATGTTGATACAGCTCATTCCAGCATGTCACAAGAGTTATATCTAAAACATCTACAAAGATTAACTTCATGAGGAGCTTTCACGTCAGCAAGCAACATTTCCTGGATTTCTGACGTCAGCATGTGCTGGCAGGATAATTTATGAGTGAGGGTAAGAGCAATTATGTGACTGACCACTACTTAGCAGAAACCGCTTCAGCGATGTTTGAGTTCTTTTCCACCCCAGCTTTAAAGTGATAGCAGAAACACAAAGCACAGACTCTTGACAAAACTGTTAAGGTTCGCTCTGATGCTCAGCAATAACGTCACAGACTGTGTGTGTGTGTGAAGAGATCAGCCAGTAGATCCATCTAAACTTCAGCTGAGTGGCGTGAGGATAGATGCATGTTTTTTTCTTTTCAAACAAAGGCACATAAATTACAAAAACTGTTATCTTCTTGCTGCTCATCCAGCTGCATGCTGGAGTTCTGCTGGGTGCCATCAGTGTTGATTTTACTCAGTGGTTGAAACAGCAACCGATGCCGCAAGAAGATCAAGTGAGGAGCTTTGAGGGTCCAACCTCTACATGCAAGGGTTATTGGAAAGTAATAAAAAGATGATTCACTAAAAGTCCTGACAAAAAAACAAGAGTCAGCTAAGTTATAAAGGTAATTGCAAAGAATATTGGAGGAATTAAAGGGAACAATGGCAACTCTGTGTTTTTAATAGAAATGACCAAAGATTCTTAAAAAATAACCACAAAACTTAATCTGTTTTATCAGGGCTTTGTGTCATAGACCAACACACAGTGGTACATAATTATAAAGAGGGGAAAATTATAGATGATTCAGAAGAAAAACAAGTCAACCCCCTGATGGAAGGCTTTATTACTCCTTTAATACAGAGGGATCCAAATGTGTCTTTTGCAGCTGTTGTACTTTTCAAGCTCAAACTCAGATTGGTTTGGGCGTCTTAGCATAAATTCCTAATAAGATTTATGCCTGGACTTCAGTGTTGGGAATGTCACTTAAAAATGTCCGAATACAGCATATCAGTAAGGAAGTCGCCATGATAAGTGCTGTCTGGATAGTGCTTGCAGTAAGGAAGGAGGTTGGAACATGAGTCTGTATCTTCCTATCATAGTTCCTTTAGCATCGGCATCTTGTAAAGTTAATATTTGGTGCTAAGGGGCTATAAGTTATCCTACAATCTTATCTTTTTCTTCACATGATGTATAAACAAAGCCAACCTCACCAACATGAGTTAAAATACTTTACAGTTTCACATGAACTCTGTTTGACATGAAAATCCAATGAAGAGCTTCAGCCGTTCTCTGAATTTGTGTAACTTGCATCTTTTGCACTTCATTTTTCAGAGCCGTAGTCCATATTTAACTAGTATCATATATGTGCTTCTACTTTCCTACCCACTACAGTGTTCCTACTGTTCACCCTAAGAAAGGTAAAGGAACAGGAACTAGGGGAACCAATTTACTGTATTCAGATTAAGCCTCAATCTCTGTGAGCGTCCAGTTATTGCCTTTACTGTGGGTCTGGTCCCATAAGAGTGGATAATGGTTTTCTCCAAGTGGCCTGAAGCCGTTCTTTTATCTGGAGCAACTTTGCAGCTTTACAACATACAGTTGCTTTTGCTATTTGCAGCATTTCTTCCTTTGCATATTTATGTTTGCATCATTTATGTGTTTGCAGTGGGTTTTATATTTGAAGTCCGCTTGCACTTTTCTGCTCCCTATTTTCTGTGATTTCAGCATTTTTTGTGTTTGTCTTATTTATATGTTCGATTTTCTCTTTTTGTATTTGCAGTTCTATTTGTGTTTGCTACATGTTCATGTATTTGCAGTGCATTTAGACTTATTGAAGACCCTACAAATATCCCTTCTATTGTATTGAAATCAGTTTCTATGATACCATGGATTTTTTTTTATCTAGTTGGGAATCTTTCTTTTTAAAAAAACAGATAGGAAGTGAAGGATATATAGAAACTGCAAAACCAGAGCAAGAATAAAAGTGAAACAAACACAATCAAAAACAAAATTCACCAAGGTAAAACAGAAAATGTAAAGTTGAAGAAATCCTAGAAGAAAATCCAAACAAAACCAACTTTAATATCCCAAATATATAATTTGTTTGTCTGTTTTTTTTATTGTAAATTGGTATTTCATTAATCCTCCAAGGAAATCGGTTTAACCTTCACTATATTAAAACATATTATTTTATGTTCGAAAAATGTGTTCAGTAGTAGATTTAATTGAATCAATTCTTCCATAAAGTTACCATTTATTGGTTTCCACTATTTTTGGTTGCAAATAAACATCTTTACAAGATGTCACAACAAAGTAAATAGGATTTCTTGAAACAAATTCTGCTCCAAGGTTTGTTTTCTTTACCTATCTTTGTTGAACCAGGGTGCCTTTGTACAGTAGCATTTTAAGAGCCAAATTAATTCAACAAACCGATGGATGGATGAGCTTGGTAAGAAATACTAAGCTAAGCAGCACCACCAGCTGACCTTGTTTTAAATAAAGACATTTCTCAACCAATTATTTTCTGCATGTGTGCAAAATCCATTCTGTGCCACTAGGGAGACCTAGTAGTCTGTATTTGTTTCCTACCTCTCTCTATCTAAATCCAGTCATAGCAAACACATCTGTATGAGGCCGATTCTATATGTTTTGGACATAAAACATCTGGAACAACCGAGCAGGAATCCCTCTGGGCTCTCAGCAGCTAACCAGCATAGGGGCTGACGTTGGTTTAGGAGAAAAACGCTGTTGAGTAGCTGTCTCTGGTGAGGTGGAGGGGAGGATGCGTCTCATCGTCTCTTTCGTGTCAGTGTGTCTGCAAGGAAGCAGAGATGTGGGTGTCACATCTGTCAACATCTGGGAGCACAGACTGTGTTTGGTTTTCCAACAACTGGGAGAGACGAACATCAAAAACACACACAGTTTGAGAACAGCCAGAGGATAGAGCAGCAGAAACTAACTTCATTTACAAACTCTCTCTCTCACACACACACTTCACAAGCTTCTGATGGCCCCCAGGGGCCAGAAAGCTTCCAAACCTGCCACTTCCTATTTCTAGTCTTCACTTCCTTTGTACGACACATTTCTCTTCTCATACCTTTTCTTTTTTTTTCGTCTCCACAAACACTCACACACCTATGGAGAAACCCAGGCGTAGTTTATGTGTGGAAGTGATTTTCCCCAGGATACACACTCCTCAGGGATGCACAGAAGGAATCGTCTTCTCTTTCTCTGAACAAACTGCTGTGAAACATCTGTCTGCAGGCAGAGAGGGACAGATGTAAGGAACATGGCTGTCATGGGAGGAGATGTCTTTTCCCTCAGAAGCTTGCATTTTCAAACTGTTTCATATGGAAGATTTGACAGAGTGACCACCTTACAGACACAGGATGAAATTTTCCAATGTTTTCCCATATCTTCATCTTTGCTATTATGTTCCAACAAGATCCGATGTATTTGATTAGGGTTTTATTTAGTAGATGGAAAATTATAACATAACATTTTCCACTGTGTCATTTTTCATTGCTGTTATAGCTGCAGGTCTTTATCAGCTTTTCTTTTTCTTTTTTTTTTTTTATATTAAAAATGGCGGCGCCCTGCCTCTGCAGCACGGTTCTCTTGTTAGAATTTCAGCAACAAAAGGAGGATGAGGAGTTATCAGGTCTACAAACTTAACTCTGATTTAAATTGGATTTATCTCCCAATAGAAACAACACAATTGAAAAACCATGTTTCTTCTATTTTAAAAGGAAATCACCAAATGTTTGTGAACATTTATCATGGAAAAGCAGATAGAGGCTCCTGCATAAGATGAATTTAAATTCCCACTTCTAGAGGACTTGTCAGATGTTTGGTCATACCTGTTCGTATGAAAAGCTTTATTGGCTTTTCAAATATTAGCCCATCTTTTATAAAAAAAATTAATAAATACATAAATCTTGCAAATAACTGAACACTGATTTTTAAATTTCCACCACATATTCTCAGTTAGGTTTATTGATGCTTTTAAAGTAAAGGTCTTCTTTTTATGAGCTCAGATGTGAACGGTGAACCAAAATATAAATATCCAGGTTCATTAGGAAATAAAGATTTTTAATTAAATGATATAATGTATAACTTATTTATTTATCATATTAAAAGTAATAGACATAGGTTTCAAATTATATGTTCATCATATAATTAGATGCAAATCTTTCAATTAAAAATACATTAGACAACATTCGTAGGTTTGTAGTCACCTGTCTGGTTATTTTTGGAAAAAGACGTTCGCAAGCCCCCCACCCCCACCCCAATCTGGCAGGCCCAGGAAAAAGGATCAAGTTTTAACAGTTTGAATACTTTTGCAGGTAACTGTAAATCACATCATTTCTCTGTAAAACCTCCTGTCTTTTTTTAAAGTCAGGGTTTATTGACAAACACATTGTTATTCAAAACTGCCAAACAGATTAGGAGATATTGCTGAAATGTAAATATGAACATCTAGCATGTGGTAAGTGACGTGAGAAACGGATAATAACGTTGTCATTATCACAGATTTAGAGCAAAACATCCTGAATATATTCCAACAAACATAACATCCTAACTCCGCGTCCAGTTGTTGTTTACTTGCTGAGTCTGACGGCTGGCTGGAGGTCCCACACAGGGGAGGTCTGCATCCCACTGCCGCTGTGACAGCTCACCATATGGGGGGTGGGTGGGGGTTTGTGCCGCCCCTTAAGCCCTGTGGAAGTCCATGCACATGGATCTCACAAACAGAGCAAAAGCAGCCTCGCAGATGCCACCTCAGTGGTTAGCATGACACACACACACTCGCACACTCAAACAGCTGAATATGCCCCAATATTACAGCTAGTCCCGTCCAGATGATCAAGCTAATTGTGTCCCACTGTTTGATGGAACATGTTGTGTTTTTGTTTCCAGAATGGCTCTCTTGTTTATGGACGGATGTTTGCTCGTGGTTGTTTGGACAGTGATGGCTTGGGAGCCCACAGAAAGGACAGAAGGTGACCTCATGGTAACCTGGTCTCATGTTGGAATAGACTTAACAGGATCTCTTTGTATAAAAGCAGATGTTTGCTTTGGGATTTTCTTTCAAATGCTGTTGTTTATTTTTTCATACACATTACATTTATACCGTTGGAAAGAAGGATAACTATTTCTGGAAACTGAAGGTAAAGACCATAATTCACTAAAAGCTGGTTTACTTTTTATTAGTCTTATTACGGTTATTGTTTTAGTTCACTTTCACTGCTCTCATTTTTTACCTCAGCTCCAGCAGCAGTTTGGTTTTTTAGCAGAGAGCTATATAAATCCACCTGTACACTCCAGACCACAGCTTATAGTAAAGGAGGCAGATGCTCCATTCAGAAGTTGGAGATGACCAAAATAACAATTTGAGCATTTGCAAACGGTGGGACTGCCATATGGGAACAGGGAAATTTGAATTAGAATGCCAATTTATTTTCTCAGGACTCTGTGAATGTAAGCCTACATTGTAAAGTCTGTTCATATTCAGCAAGAACACAGAAATGTGTTCTTGGAAGTGAAAAAAACAGTAGCCTGCTATTATTGCCTACTTCACAGTATACATACAGTCATGGCCAAAAGTATTGAGAATGACACAAATATTATATTTTCAAATGATCTGCTGCCGTCTGGTTTTCATGGATGTATTTCAGATGTTTTCACCACATACAGAAATACAACTGCAATCATATTATGAGTAACAAAAGATTTTAATGACAGAATGAGTTAATGCAGCAAATCAATATTTGCATGGTTGACCACTCTTCTTCAGGACCTCTGCAATTTGCTCTCAATCAATTTCTGGACCAAATCCTGACTGATAACAGTCCATTCTTACACAATCAATGCTTGCATTTTGTCAGAATTCCTAGGTTTTCGTTTGTCAACCTGTCTCTTGATGATTGACCACAAGTTTTCAATGGGATTAAGAATAGGGGAGTTTCCAGGCCATGGATCCAAAATCCCTCTGTTTTGTTCCCTGAGCCAGTTAGATATCACCTTTGCTTTATGGCAGACTGGTGGCAGCGCTCACCTCGTCTTCTCCAAACAAGCTGTTTTCCAGATGTCCTAAACAATCAGAAAGGGGAATCATCAGAGAAAATGACTTTACCCCAGTCCTCAGCCGTCCACTCCCTGTACCCTTTGCAGAATATCAGTCTGTCCCTGATGTTTTTCCTGGAGAGAAGTGGCTTCTTTGCTGCCCTCCTTGAGACCAG
>JAUZNJ010039114.1:7603-27420 GCA_034780135.1 Jordanella pulchra | reverse complement strand
ATATTTTAAATGTTATATATACAGATTGTTATTTAAACCCAACTGGTTTGGCGGCTGGGTATCAGCACATGGATCCAAGAGCAATGCTCTGTGGAGTCTGACCATCTGATAAACCAGCCATCATCCTGGGTCAGGAAACATTGATAATCCCTGAAAATGTTTTCCCTCCTAATTCTCCAATGTACAGAGACCAGCATAGTTAAAACATCTATCACGCATCATTACCCACGGGTGGTTTAAAGATATAAAACTTTTTACAGCAATCAGTCTAAATTCCTTGTTACATGATTACATTGATCTGTGGTATAACTTCCCTCGTCGGTTATCGGGGAGAGGAATGTGCAGTGGTTAGTCCTGTTCCTTGTAGCAAGAAGGTTCTGGGTTCGATCCCGGCCTAGGGTCTTTCTGCATGGAGTTTGCATGTTCTCCCCGTACATGCGTGGGTTCTCCCAGGTACTCCGGCTTCCTCCCACAGTCCATGACTATTACGTTAATTGGCATCTCTCAATTCTCCCTAGGTGTGAGTGAGTGTGTGCATGGTTGTATGTCTGTGTGTTAATGTGTTGCTCTGGGACAGTCTGGCGTCCTGTCCTGGGTGTACCCCGCATTACACCCATAGACTGCTGGAGATAGGCACCGGCCCAACCCTGACAGATGAAGCAGGAGAAGATGGATGGATAGGAAATTTTGATTTGGAATTTCAGCTGCTTATTTTATTAGTATGACAGGTCGGCTCAGCAGTGCCAGCAAAAAGTCCATTGCATTCAGTTTGAGAGTCTGTTCCCTTTACATCTCAGGCTGAGTGTTGATATCTCTGCATATTCCATCACGCATGCTGGGCAGCCTCACACTGGCCAAAACAGCTGTCAATGTTTGCTGAATTTCACAATATGCCTTGGAACAGCGAACTTTAAAGAGCCCGAATCCTGTTATCAGTAATCCAATTATGTACACATCTTCTACATCTTTGACTGACATCATCGTCAGATACAATCTTCCATTTCTGAATCCATTGTGTACCGCAAATAAACATCTGCTTTGGACAGGAGGGTCGAAAGACCAGTTGACCAGTTTCATAAGTCCAGTCCCATTTTAGAACCTATTACATTAAGAAAACACAACGACAAACCTAATGACGCAAAGACTCCAGTCTGAGCCTGAACATTCACATTTAACCTCTAATTTAGTTATACATCAGAAAATCAACATTGAGAACATGGAACTCTGTGTTACCTCTATAAATTAAAAAGCAAGAAACAGTTGGAGAGTTTATCTACCATACATTACTAAAGGAAAGACCCACCTCACTCTCCAAAACATCTTTTTTTTGTTGTTTTGGGCATAATTGAAACAGGAAATGTAATTGTATTATCTGTAAAATAGCTCCTATATGTTGCTAAAAACTGCTTTGTAGTACTTGCAAAAAGCTTTGTACTATAGGTCAGTGCTTTAAAAACAACGGCAGTTGTTCATGTTAGACTCAGATATACATATGAACACATCCTTATTGTAATTGTGAACTCAAATCAACAGTGGTGTGATTTTAAGTTCTTTTATTTTAGTAAAGTTTCTGTTGTTTTCGGTTATATAACAATATGGATGAGAGTAAGCGTGGACTACAGTGGATGTCTCCCTTCTTTAGACTCACCTGTTCGCAGCTTCCGGTCCTCCATAGCTGTATTCATAAAACCTGGGGGCACGTGGCGGGGGGTAAGTTTCGCGGCTCTCAGCTGATCGCGGTGTCGGCATCCTATTGCGGTTAAACATTCCGAGGAAATCCACCGAGGTCCAACATAAACTTTACTGGTATTTAAAGAGAAACAGTCCGATTGAATCAAGTGAGGTTGAAAAACAGCCCGAACACGACTAATGTACTCAATCTTGGTAAACAGTTCAATAGATTTCATAATAAACCGAAACCTAACGACCCCTGATACAGCTAACCGTTTATTAGCTGGATCAAGTTTATCATCACTTAGCATAAACACATAAGATTTATCCAGAGGTTTAGGAGTGCACCAATGCTAATTTGCCACTGAACGCTGTAGATCATTTTCTTCCATAATAAACTCAAACTTTCTGTTACACTTACCCAAATTTCATATCACATGTAAACAAAACTAACGAAGCTGACTCTCGGCGTAAGAACTTCCGCGTTGATTTTATGACGTAACTGGATTGTTTTTAAAGGAGACGTGTCCCTTTTTTAAGGAAAACAAATCAGCCGAAACAAAACTGTAAAAGCAGAGATTTTTCATTGGTAAGGGTCGATCCTCATTAAGATATGTTTACAAGCCAGTATTGGTTTTCTAAGAAAATTGCATGGAGTGAGTTCGCTTTCTATAATTGTTTATGTTTTGGTAAATCTCTGCTTTTAAATGAATTTTACATTTTTGATTTTATTTTCCGGTGTGTAGCACTGTTGCCTTAATAGGCATCGGGGTTCCACAGCGATCCTGACGGAATAAGCGAGAGAAGATGGATGGTCGATTTTATTTTCCATACGTGTTAAGCAGCAGAGTAATAGGATAATAATTTTGTTGTCGTTGTTGTTTTACATCTTTGTAAGGGCTCGAGAATCGCTGTATGTAAAGTATATTAAAAATGTGTTAAAGAGTCTGATACGTAAGATAAGCTAACGAACAACAGTAACATAATAATAATAATACCAATCTATTACATTAAAAACAAAAAAATCAAACTATTATTATCCTTTTATAATTAACTGAGTATTTAAAAGACATGGGCGACTGTGAAGCGTCTGATTTGGTTAAAGCTCTACTGTCAGTGACCCTTTCAGAGATGAATCAGAGAGTTAGTAAAAGAGGAAATGAACTGGCAGCCTGGGGACTGTAGGCTACACTCACTATACCCACGTTAAATCATTTCAATACACATCCTTACAGGTCTTTAAGTACAACTTGTTTAAAGATTGCTCCATGTAATAAAAGCATATTCTAAAAAATATTAAAAAAATTGGTTGATTTGCATGTGAACTGTGAATCAGATATGGTTAATAAAATCATGATCCCTGCTATTAACTTATCTTTCCTCAGCTGGAATAAACAGAACATCCACTATTAAATCTCCTTTCACACTTTTAAGTTCCCGAGTCAGTAAAGCCACAGTAGACATCAAAGATGACAGAGAAACACCATCCATCCATCCATTTTCTTTACACCCTTGTCCCTAATGGGGTCGGGAGTGTTGCTGGTGCCTAACTCCAGCTGTGTTTCAGGCGATAGGCGGGGTACACCCTGGACAGGTCGCCAGTCTGTCGCAGGGCAACATAGAGACACACACAGGACAAACAACCATGCACACACACACACACTCACACCTAGGGAGAATTTAGGGAGACCAATTGACCTAACAGTCATGTTTTTGGACTGTGGGAGGAAGGAAGCCGGAGAACCCGGAGAGAACCCACGCATGCACGGGGAGAACATGCAAACTCCATGCAGAAAGTCCCCAGACCGGGAATTGACCCCAGGACCTTCTTGCTGCAAGGCAACAGCTCTACCAGCTGCGCCACCGTACAGCCCACAGAGAAACACATTATTTTTTATTTTTGCAAACTCAATAAAAAGAAGTTTGATATTGATTATAGAAACTAATTGATTTCTCACATTTTGTGTTTAGTTTTAAGTGTGCTGGTCTAAATTAGGGAGTGTCTAAAGTGTGGCTCAGGGGGCCATTTGTGTCATGTGGCCTGATTTTATGCAACCCATGATATGCAAGCTAACACAGGTGCTTGTGGCAGACAAAGGTTTATTGTTTCAATAACATGCAATTTTTTTAAATTTATGTTAGAATCATCTTACAATGAAAAATGTTATGACATAAAATACTCAGCTATTGCTATTTCTGAAAATGCACCACTTGTTTCTATATTTTTTCCATTTAGTGCAGTAGAATACGTAAGATGAATATCTTTCTATAAACCAAAACTGTTTCTTTAGCCGCTACCACTGCACTGTAGGTAGATAAACACTCTCCCTCCATGTTTTGGAATCTAAAAGCAGACCTCTTTGGACCTGCAGATTGAGAAGTTATGGGACTACTTATACAGACATTTACCCCTCTAGATTAAATCCTACATCAGAGAACTAAAAATATGTATGATCAGGTAAGTGTCTATTTATTTTGTTGCCTAACAGAAACTTTCAGCTTGTTTTGCTCTGGTGTGTAAGGGGAGTTTTAACCTTGGATGACACGCCTTAAGGGGTTTCTGCTCTGATAAAATCAAACATGAAATAAAATCCTGCTCACCTATGTGTTATTTAACATTAATAGAAAAGCAGCTATGTAAGACTATGGGATACATTAATTTGACCAAATATAGGCAACACAGTCTAGTCAGATGAGAAGGGGGCTTGCAGGCTACCCTCTGTCTGGGGGCCCCATAGGTTGGATCTGCTCTGCGTGGGAGCAAGATAAAAATGAGCTAACACAAACCAGGAGATAAATAATTCAGACAACGTGTTTCTAGGTTTATCTCTCACTCTCAAAAGACCACACATTGCGTTTGAAAACCAGTGAGCCCAATATACATCGACAAACTTATTTAAAACAACAAAAAGCATCAAATGGCATCAGTCCCCTGAGCACAGAGTAACGTCACTGCGGAGGACGGTGGTGACGTCGGCAGTGGGAGGGAAGCGGATGCATCATCCAGCTGTGGGGCTTTGGGGGGTGGGGGGTAATTAGGGTTATCTGGATTGTTGGGCTTGGATCAAGTAGCCACTGCAGGAGAATTTGGAACAGGTTTTCGTGGGGATGTCGGAATTTTACTTGTTTTCTAGTCGGCAAAAAACACGAACCGATGTTTCAGAAACATAAAAATGAAACTTTAAGAGAGAACGCTGATAAGGAGTGGACGCGCTGGAGTGGGGGTGTAGACTGCGAGTCTGTGGTAATAGGCTGTGAGCGAGAGAGGGAGTGGGAGGGGTGGGGGAGAGACGTGGACAGTGATGCTGCGCGCTGTCTTCTCTCTAAATGAGGATTGTCTTTCCCGAGTTGGAGTAGCGGCAGGGCTTCTCCACCCTTCCAGCGAGGATCTGTAATTTACACAAGAAACAGCGGGGCGTCCGTGGGATCTTCTCCATCACCACCATCATCATCAACAGCAGCATCTGCGCTGGGATCCAGCCGCCGCGCCGCTTCTTCTGCGGCTGCTCCTGCAGCTCCATCATCCACAGCAGGAGAGCATCTGACCACCGGGGCATGTGCACTACGACATGTATGAGTGAATTCATGTGGTGACACGACAAGAGGGAATGGAGCAGCTGTCAACACATTCCTGCAGACGCTCTGACGGTTATACGTTGCAGACTGTCTTTTAGAGAGAGGTAGAGAGTGGGGGGTGGGGGGGATCTTCATACGCAGCAGTCCATCCAACACATTGGCTTTTTTATTCCAGCGAGAAGCGATCAGTGGTCTGGTGTCGCCTTTCATTTCAACCACAACAATGGGGTAAGTGGGAATGATTTAACCTTGCAAGCTGAGTTCATTTACCTTTTTTCTTTTTAAATTAGCCTTGGCATGGAGACCTTTAATGGATTTGACGTTCGCGTGCTTCAAAATGACATTTCAACATTTTCTAGAAACATTTTCTAGAGAGCTTTACGTGGATGTTTGTTTGAAAAGGCTAACAGAAGTGTGGCATCACTTTGAGGCCTTGGTCTGCTTAATCAAAAGATATGTCATTAAAAAATGATTAAATAGTGATAATAATATTTAGAAAAAGGAGACAGGGTTCATGTTGTTTGTTTAAAATATATAAAATTAAATGAAATGTTAGGGCAACATTTAGACCAACATTTCAATATCAAACTTTCATGCCAGCTTAGCTGACCCTAGGCCGGCCCTCAGCTGAAGCTCCTTAAAAAAATAAAGTTAGTTTCATTCTTTTATATTCAGACTCTGTAAAGATTATTTATAGCAACACAAGCAGCAAATCAATGGATTCCCTAGTGGAGGATTTCATCTAGTACAATATTACAGAATGACACAATACAAACTACTACTGCTTTTGTGTATAATTGGGTCAATGACATCACAAGAGGTGATGCAGCAGTTCTGGATGAAACCCTGTTGGGACTTAAAACGTATGGTGACGAAACATATCTCCAAGATCAGGTCATTTTTATCACGACTCGGTTGGAAATCATCCCTGAGAATCTTTGATTATGAAATCTGGTCATCTTCCAGTCTGGCCTTAAACCTCCTCACAAACTACTTCCATGTGTTTCATTGTTGGAAGATGCACTAACATACAGCACAAACGATTTGTTGCAGCAAATAAAGAATAACAGGAAACAGATATGAAGGAGAAAACTGTTTAAAGAAAGACAAAAATACAAATTGATGCTCTGAAAAAGAGTCCAATGTGTTACCTTGTGCCATGTGTGATGTCATCAGAGGCATGTGCTAATAGAAGTTTGTATTTGAGAGGTTCAGTATTAACTTAAATAAACAGTAATGTCTTAAAACGAACCATCTTTCTAAAACGCCCTGATTTGCAGCTTTAATTCTATATAGCTGCTTGGAAACAAGAGAAATGTACAATTTTTTTTATACAATTATGTAACAGAGCACACATCTATAAACCAGCATCACTTTCTCAATTAATTTCTCATTCAGAGGTGGTTTAGAGATGAGCTGTACATCCCGTTCCTTATTCTACTGGTTGGTGAAGAAGAGCATAATGTCAGCAGTGGAGGAATGTCAGCTGAAGCTCTAGAGCTGCACTCTGCGCTGACAGAAAGCCGCTTTCTGTCTCTATGGCAGCACAAGCGGCCGTCGCACACCCCCAACCGCAGGCACCCATAAGTGAATCAGCCTTAAGCCTCACACACACACAGGGAGCGCAGAGAGTGCTGCTCATTTGCATGTCCCCCTAACCCTGAGCTCAGCGGTCCGTTTCCTCCACTCAGCCTGCCATTCATTAACAGCTGTCTCTTGCACTTCATTGTGATTAATTACACAGCAGGAGGTTAATAATAATGTGGCACACTCACCTTGCAATTTCTAGAAGTCAGCCAAAACTCCTGCATTAACTATTTAGTTGCCCACTCTCCTCCTACAGTGTGGGCAGCCCAGTGTTCAGCCATGTCCCACTCAGCTCCAGCTCTACGCTGGTTCTTGCCATGCTGGTGACTAACTAACTGTTATGCAACAGACTCAATGACTCAATTGAACCACAGTGGAATTTATTGTTAACTGTAATCCAAAGCTTTACATCACGGCCAGTTTGTGTGTTTAGGTCTTCTGTGACTTGTAAGAGCATTATTACCTCTTCAGCTTTTCCATATTTTACTCTTAACGCCACAAACTTCAAACTTTCTAACCTCTTTCTATTAAATAAAATCCAAGGGATGGTGTGTTCCCGAGATGAAAAGATGTGGAAGTTTGCTTGGAAACTTTTGCAAAGGCACCGCGTATATGCACAGGAGCAGATTAGATTAGCTCACATAAAGCTGCAGTTCTGTTGCCTGGCAGCCTGACTTGTAATAATGGCAGATAGAGTCATATTTCACTTCCAGACTCGTGGCTCAATACGAAGCCTGTTAGAGCTCTGATAATAGCAGAGAGGGAAACTGTGGTGCTGGACATGCAGAGGTGATCTCTATCAACACTTCCGTTTGCAAATGCAATCAGAGCACAGAGAAGTAATCCAACCAGTCCCTACAGATGAAGCAACAGACAGCCTCAGTGTATAAAATCTGCTTAATTAACACAAGGGAAAGAATGAGCAAAATGAAGATTACAGAGAATGTTTCATATCAGAATCTTTAGTGTAGTAGGTAGAATTAAAGCTCAGCATTCTGAGGGATAACATGATACACGTGTGTGCAGACAGTACCTGCTGTCATCTCTGGAGCTCCTCATGAAAACTCTTATGAAAGTTGGAAAGTTCATGGCTGACTTCTTGTGTGGGATTAGTATTTAGTAACTGTCTGCATAAATCATTTAGATACAAAGTTAAATTGTAAGCCATTATAAGATGTATGGCAGCGCTAGATTTTTACAATACGTTTAAAGATTTCAGTGCAAAAGAGGAAGATCCTTCCGGAGCTTGGCATTTTCTACGGAAAGCTATTCCTCCTCTTGTTCTTTTGCAACAGCTCACACAGTCACCAACATATAAGCGATAATGGAAACAACAATGCACTTCCTGATATCATCAGAAAAAATAACACTTTTATTTTTCATAACTCCTGACTGCAGATAATTGCACTTGCCTAATGAGAGGAAACCTTTCACAAAGGTCAGTTTTCAGACATCGGTTTGTTTTTGGATAATAGGAAAAAACAAAACCAGTTTCCTTTATGTAAAACCTGTGGAAGCATGGATAATTTTTTTATATTGTCTCAGTTTGTGGAAACATTTGGTGAACACAAATTATAAAAGAGAAAAAACATAGAGACAGATGCAAAATGAGAAAACCCTTGAAATTTAGGTGGCTGCTGTTTCTTTTTTTTTTACCATTACTGTGGGAATTTAGGCTTTAATTAGGCCTGCTTGGTCATCTTGTGCCTCATTTCCTGAGTATGAGCAGGACGTGTTTGCTTTGGGAATTCTACTCAAATCATTTATCAGTTCCAAAGGGAAAATGGATAAAGAGTGATGAGTAAAAGAAATATTCTGTAGTCTGCCCATAAAACATAATAAACATGTCTTTACTCATATCCACCAGCAGGAGGTCTGGTTTGATCAGAGGTCAGAATCTCTTACAGCATATTTCACAAAAGTTAATTGGTCCAAACAGAGATCAGAACCCCAGTCCGCATTTAAATGGCACTGTGATAAAATATTCAAAAAAGAGTAACTTAGATATGTCAAATCTGAGTATTTCCATCATATTATATGTCTTTAATTTATATAAACCATTAACTTTGAAGAAAGATCATTAGAAAAGAAACAGGGTCTGAATCACAGTGATAATTATTGACTTAATACCTACATGTAATTCTGTTTTACAGATGTTTAAAAACTAAAATATCCTCTGTTAAAGATCTGAAAGTATCTTTAGAATAACTTGATTTGTTTTCTATTATAGTAATATAATATCTCACCAGAACATTCAGAAATAAAAAAATCTAATTTATTTTTCTCAGCGAGTATAGAGAAGTCCACATTAGAAAAGGATTATTTCAGAAAAGAAAAACTAATCTTAAAAAGTGTAATAATAATAGTAAACGCAGCTGAAGCGTTTCATTCTGCTTTTCTGTCAAATAGATTGTCTTTAAACCTTTAACGACTTTTCTATAATTTCCACTGACTCCAGACTATGTTTTCGTCTCTTTAAAATTGTAAAGACGAGAGAACTTGGCACAGAAACAAGAAAGCTGTGTGTTGGTTCACATAATCTAGGAAACTGCATCAAGATAATAAGACCCTTGTCTTCTTCCATATCTAGGGGCAAAACAAGAACAGAAACCTTGACAATAAGACTAAGCATGAACCAAAGTTTGTCTTATTCCAATGAGGAAGGTGTTTAGGGAAGTAAATATAACTAACTTCACTTCTGTTGTGAATCTGAAATCGTCATTAAAATGAAGGGCTGAAGTTATGGCTTTTTAGACTTCTGCAGAGGAGCATGATGGACGACATGATACATCAGTTCAGATAACTTTCATGAAACACCCCCATTGCATTTCCCTAAAGTTCCCATTTCTTTCATCACTTGGAGGAGCCGTTTAAAACTTCCCACTGGTTCAGTCCTCTTCTTCTTCTCCTCTTCCCAGGAGATGGTTGGACTCTTCATCACTCCAGCTTTTTCTTCATTCATCACCTCCTCCACATTTCACTCATCTCTCTCTCTTTCTCTCTCTCTCTATTCTCTTTTCACATCATCTATCTTTTCTGCCTTTATCACTCCCCCCCCCACTCCGGCCTCCTCTCTCAGCTGCCCTCATGTCGTTGGATGTACTCGCCAAACACCTCCTTCTTTCGCTCTGTCTCTCTTTTTCTCACTCATCCTTTCTTTTCTTCTGTTAAAGGAGGGAGAGGTGCACTTTCAGTGACCAGGCACTCTCTCCCCTTTCAAGGGCTGGTGAACCCGAAATTACTGTAGTAGCTCCAGCTAAAAAAATACAAGGTCAACACCATGGACTGACCCTCATGCTGCACTGTAGCTGAATCATAAGAGGCCTTCTGCATGTTTGATTTGATGGCAAGCATGTTTTTTTGTTAGTTTTTAAGGAAATGAAAAAAATGTCTCATTATTCAATCCATCATTTGTTTCCCTCTCCTTTCAAACTTGTGTTGTGGGAGTAATTATTGCTTCTTTGACAGCTGGTGGGTGGCGTTTTGAAACAAAACTCTTTGGCACAGGCAAGAAAACGGAGAATAACAGTGCTTACTCTGGTCCAATCGCAAATTTGCCTTGCTCCATCAGAATTATGCAATCAGATGAAAACATAAAAAAGAAGAGAAATAGAGAGGGAAAAAAAAAAACGCTGGCATTTGTCAAGCGGTTATAGCAGGGATCATATGAACAAGCCGTGTTTTAGCGTGATGGTGGAGGGAGAAGTGAAATGACTCACAGTACTGCCACTAACACTGCTGTCGATGATTATGATAATTCGTGCGCAGCACTCCACAAGCAGCTTTGTGGAGCGGCATTAATCATCCCAGATTCACTCTCTGACTCGCTACTCTCCCGTTCCCAATCACCCTCTTTGTCTCCCTGTCCAACACACCTCTCTGTCTCCCTGTCCTCATCCGCTTGGTCCCCTCTTCTCTCCCTGTCTTGGCTAATCACACACAGGAGGGATGCTGCTGTTGAATTTTAATATTCATTTATATGGCCAGCCTTTGATGCCCCATCCCCATAGTGCAGTGTAAGCACTTCTCTATCTTGTGTTCTGCCAGCACTGCCAGCCCAGAATATCTCCCTCAGCACCCTGAGTGTGTGTAGTGACTGTAGATATTACCCCCCAAAAAAGCCCCAACAATGTTGCAATACAAGAGGACACAAAGTTTGAAGAAGACACGGTCAGGAACTAACTGATCTTATTACAGTACAATGATAGTCACAAAAAGGTCAGTTAGGAATTAATGCATCCGACTATAAATAACAAATCTGCTTAAACAGAAAAACATCAACATAGATCTTTAATTCCAGTGCATGATGTCATACAGCATCTATAGTGTTTATACCAACTGTTTCCGAATGTTGTCACATCATAATATGACCACAGCACAGTATTTTGGTGGTATTTCAGGTGGTAGACTTATATAAAGTAGGTGCATATATGATTTAGTTTTCCTAATCTAAAAAGTGTGGTGTGCCTTTGTATTCAGCCTCCCTGACTAAACCCCTTCTCACTTTATCAGAGCATGAAGTATTTTGCCGTCTCTACCAGCTATCTATTTATTTTTATTTGCAAAATAGCTGTACTGCAGTCAGACTAGACTTAAAGGTAGCTTAAGTCTTACATTTAACCAGAGACTCTGAGCTTTAAGTTATGGACATGAATTGTGGTGTTTTGCACCAGGAGGAAAACTAGGTTGCAGAACACAGATCATAGGGTGGGTGACAATCTTGATCTTCACTGTAGCCTAATGTTTAAGGTCATGGTACTGCTGGAAAGTAGACCTCCAACCCAGTCTGTTTCAGCCTCCAAATGGTTTTCCTATAGGATTGCTAATAGTCTCATCCTCCCAGCATTTGTGATCACCATCATTGTCCAAGTTTACCTAACATTTTGCATGTAAGCCCAAGGGTGTCAAACTCATTTTCATAGTGTTTCACTTCAGCATCATCTAGTCCAGTTGTAGTTATATAAATTAAACGTTTGATTTAATCATTTAATTACTAAGAAAATCTGCTCTGGTGTTTTCATTTTACTTCCATTTATTTAGAGGTTTTAACCACTCTTTACACTTCGTTGAACATATGCTTCTACTTTGTGATATATTCTATTGCAGATTGTTGTGGCTGTCTGGACACCGCCCAAAAGTCTGGTGTTTGCAACATATGATGTATGGTGTTACCTTACCAGGGCACTGTTTTTTCCACATTTTCTCTCTACCCTTCATGCCATCTCCTTCTAGCAAACCCACAATTGAAGTCCTTATGGCTATCTCTCCTTTCATCGCACTATTTTTCCATAATGGAAGATTTGTGGCGTCCACAGCTATCATTAGCTTAATAACCCAGCTTCAGCCTTCTTCTAATTGTTCTCCTTCACCTGTCTGCTCTCTTCATGGATCTTAATGACATTATTTGTTCTCAAATGTTCTCTAACCAAATTATTAAGCCCTTAATGAACAGCTGGATTTATACTGAGAAATAATTCAGACGGAGGAACTCTTTCTATTTTAGTGCTGACTTCTGAATCAGATTGGTGGGGTTACATTTTACTTAGAGATATCACAATAAATGTATGCCACACTTTTCAGATTTTTCTTCATTTAAAAAAAAATGCAAAAAAACATGTATCTCTTTCATTTTTCTTACCAAAATTATGCATTGATTTTTAGTTTGGGTTTGCAAAATGTGGTAAAAATCAAGGGGGATAAACAGTTTTGCAGGACACTTTAAGTTATACTTGTTTATGCATGATGCGTATGGGTTTGTGTAGAAACTGCAGCTCTGTGGGGTGTGTCTACTGTATTTAACATTGGCCTACAGTCTATATTTAGACTGACACCGTCTATGTTCCCGTGTGTGACCCTCACTTAGAGCTGCATGCATTCCCATATCAGAGCAGAGACGGTGCTGCCTCACGTAGAGAGACAGACGGACAGCGAGTGTCTCTGCTGCCTTAACAGTGTAGGTTCTTTAACAGCAAAAGCATGAAAATGAGTGTGAGGCCAAGGTGGGATTCAGAAGTTAGCCTAGTTTGAGTTTGGACCCCAGCAATGAGAACGGGGAACGCTTTTTGAAGTCATGGAGGAGGGCGAGTTGGTGATCAGGCTCCCAGGGCGATCCGACTCCCCCTTAGGCAGCAGGAGTTCTGGTGCCGGTGGTGGGTTCGGCGAGACGCTGGTGCTGAAGCACAAAGAGGTTCACCACTTCTTCTTCGTCCCCTTCAGGGAGCAGCCCATCTACAGTACGAGGGCCCACGTCTTTCAGATCGACCCCAACACCAAGAAGAACTGGCTGCCTGCGAGCAAGCACGCCGTCACTGTGTCCTACTTCTATGACAGCACGCGCAATGTGTACCGGATCATCAGCCTGGACGGAACCAAGGTGGGCCAACACCTCAGAGCATTTCCAGATACTGTTACTGTAAAATTATGCACTCCGATGTGGGTTGATGTCTAGTGTAAACATCTCACCACCTGCATTTTATTGACACAGTTAATAAGCTCTGCAATAAACACGAATGCTCAGATGCATCATAAACGAGATCTGATTTACAGGAAGATCCAGGACCAGCAGTGGCTGAGGATGTAACTGAGACAGCTGGGTTTTACTAGGGGAAGATGAAGAAGAGGGTGAAGAATAAAGTGCCAAGTGGACTGCTTGGTCTGAAAATTTGATTAGGCCGTTTCATACAAGTGACCAAAAGAGTCCCAATTTTTTTTTTTTCTAAGAAGATTGAAAGGAGTTTTGTGTGTAAAATCCAGCAGATTTTTGTCTCAATGTAGCATTTTCTCTATATTCAAATGGTCGGTTAAATAATTTTCTGAAGTTCTCCCTGTGTTTTTTAATTCTGTTGTGTTGTTTCCTCCATTGCTGCCTCAACTGATTTTGTTTCGTCTGATTTTGTAGCTGTGTTTAGAGACTAAAGCTTAACTAGTATTTCATGTCAGTGAGAGAATATTGGATCTGGAGCCGTGTGAAAAACACTTTCGCTCGCTGCTATCCGATTCAAACCTATTTCTTGGTGCCAACAGGGATGCCAACTATTACACAACACTGCCAGTAAGCCAGCCAGTGCTGGTCTTTATCAGTACTATTCTATTAAGGTGGTATAATTATCTTAGACATAGATGTAAGCCACATTTACTGGATCAAACTGAAGGGGAAAAAGCTGAACTCACTAAGGATTTATCAGTTTTTTCTTATCAATTTTTGATTAATTTATTGATTTGTTTTCAAGTTTTTAGTACATTCTACTTAATTACTTAATAAATGAGGAATTGTAAAAAAAATGGGCAGACAGAGTTTGTATATGGAGTGTTTATAGAAAAAGATGTATTTAGGATTGAAATCATCAAATAGATTATACGTTGGCTCATTCAGTCTGGTCGTCATAATTATTGGCATTTTTGTTCTGCTATTCTTCTACTTCTATCTTTCAAATTTTTCATTTAAAACAACAACATTGGACACGTAAACCCCTTTTGGACATCCAAAGCTTTTGTTTGTTTTTTACAGATTAACTATCTGATGTTAAAACCTTTTCTTATTTTTTGGCTTCAAATAAGTTTGTGCAGTTTGTGGCTTTTAGCTGGAAATACTTCCCCTCTCAGACAATCAGCTCATAAAATAACAGAAAATTGTAGGCTGTCTATCACTGCTGCCATCTTGAAAAGCTTTATTTAGCTACCTTTTTTTCTTCTCAATTTATAGCGTTGCTTAAAAACACTCAAATTGCTATTCAAACACGAGTGATGATCTTCTGATGTCTGTCATCTAAGATTTAAAATTGTATAGCCAAGAAACAAAAAATATTAGCTGAAAAGAAATTTTATAGTCTAATACTTTTAACAAAACAGTCAGTTTTTCTTTTCATATCGTCTCTAATAAATGAATTTAGGAAACTATTTTAAACAACATTCATTTTTATTAGTCTTCATGATTACAGATTCCTTAAAAAAAAAAAAAAAAAAAGTATGGTTTTTAAAATCTACCCAATTCAATGAAAAAAGATTTTTGAGTCACTTTACTGCGTGTTTCAAACAAAACTTCTGATATTTATAATTCATACATTAGAGTTTCGCCATTATGAGCTTATCAAAACCAGTAGATACATACATTTTGCATTTTTACAAAGAATGCATAAAAGCTTTTTAACAACACAATTCTTATGGTTTTAGAAGAAAGTACTCACTTTCCTTAAGACTAAGATGCCTTAGAAATAGTCGTATCAAATCTATTTCTTTGGTGCAGTAGGGTGAAGCTTTAATGTTTAAAATATTTAATGTGATGCGGGGTTCTTATTGCAGGCAATAATCAACAGCACCATCAGTCCGAACATGACGTTCACCAAGACGTCACAGAAGTTTGGTCAGTGGGCGGACAGTCGGGCAAACACTGTCTATGGACTGGGCTTCTCCACCGAGCATCATCTCTCCAAGGTACCACTGTTAAAAAACACATTTCTGGGATGTTTTTTTTGTTCACCTCTTGTTTTAGTCCACCTTCTTTTTCCTGTTGTTGTTGCTGTTTTGTGCTACACCCCACAGGGGCCGTTTTTTGTATGCATCTGAGTTTATAGAAGATTATTAAACGTCATTAGTCAGCAGCATGCTTGAGGTTATCAAAGATGTTTTCTGTGAACTATATCATATACTTAGAATGAATGACATGGAAGTCATTAACTGAGCTGCTCCTTTCTACTCCTTGTAGTGCTCTGAACCCATAGAGAAACATGTTGGGGGAAGTATCTTGCTGCAGAAATGCTTTTCTGATGAGTAAAAGTTAAGGAAACTGCTTATTGACACGGATACCAAATCTGGAAATACTAACAAAATGTTAACAATGTTTAGTATATGGGTTATTGTAAAGATGGAGTTGGTAAACGCTTTTTGTTATATGTTATTAAATGTGAATAAGTCTTTTGTTGTCTTCTTTAAGAGCAAATCTGGATTAGTTAATCCTGGAGGCTAAAGCTGTTAGTCAAAGATGAGCCAAGACTAAAGTGAACTCATAAGCGTTTATGAGTTATTTTATAAAGCAGTATATTTTTATTGTGTCTTGATAAGCTAGTTAATTATACAGGAGAAAATCATTATTTAATGAGAAATAAAGTTTGGAGGCAGCAATGACCTTCCCATGTCAAACACAAACTGAAAATGGATGTGCGAGATTTTCCTGTCAGGGTAACTTTACGTATTAAAAGTAAGTGAACATAATTCAACTTTTAATAAAATTACTGTCATGATTTTTTTTTCTTTTTTATTAATGCACTTTAAATCAGATATTCTGACTGGAATTACTTATATGTGTTTCACTCAGGAGGAATTTTGATAATCACTGTCGACTTATAGGCAGAAACTTGTACTATTAAAAATGTTTACTCAATTTTAGATCCTTTCTGCAGCTTGAGATATATTGAACTACACCTCTAAAGATTTTTTCTTTGTTTTTATTTTATTTAATTTTGCTAAAGAACCTACATATAACTAAAGATGCCAAACAAAGCCGTTTTCTGCTTGCTGTCTTGAGCTAGGAAGGTAGTGATGTAATTACCGACTGTAGAGGAAACCATTTTCAAATGGAAAGCTATTAAATCTTACTGTGACTTTGCATAAGCATAATGTGTTCTCAGGTTATTTTTACCTGTTATATTAGGATAAAAATAACTTTAAACCTTTGTGCTCAAAGTCAAATTATAAGCATAGTTCATCACATCAAAGAAGAGTAGAAAATAAATGGCTTTAATCTCTGTACTTGTCTGGATACCGACAAAAGTAATCAATAAAGAATTACCTGGATTTAGGTCTGAAAGGGTCAGTAGGCAGGCTGGCAGCCTTTTAGAAAGCATTTACTCTGAATCAAAGTTTTAAGAATTGCCTTTAGTTCTCAGATGACTGCAGGAAAACACCTCTGAAGCACTTCGATCTGCATTTAGATCCCTGTAGAACAAGTCTTATGTTGCAGCCAAGTGCAATGATATCAGGTTTTATTTTTTGCAACCAGACTAATGGCCGACACAGGACCGGCTTTAGTGAAGTCTTCAATCTGATTTCCTCCTCAGCTCTCCACTTCCTTCTGTCTACTAAACTCTGTGTAAGCAGAGTGAAGGTTTAACTTTTTTACCTTTTTACACAGGGTGTTTTTGCGGCTGGTTGAGGGTAGCAAGCCCCTTAAATGAGGTTACCTTTCCACTTTGGGTCAACTAGTGTGTGAAGACTAAACAACCCAGAGAGATCTAGATTAATCAGCCGACTACAGTAAATCTCACAGGCAGACTGAGGGATCACTGAAGGCTGGGTTGCGGGAATAATGGGTGGTTTTGCGTATTGGTTCGGCTTTGATTATTACTGGAAGCAGCTTTTCCATATCCTCTAAATCTGACCTATTAGATGCTGCCCCCCCTGTTTCCTACACACAGCTTTACTGATCAGATTAAACCAGAGTGCAGGTTTTACAGCTCACTCTGATGGCTATCTGATTTCTTTAGTTTGCAGAGAAGTTTGCAGAGTACAAGGAAGCAGCACGGCTCGCTAAGGAGAAGAGCCAGGAGAAGATGGAGATGGCCACGTCTCCTTCTCAGGTAATTTTGGCACCGTCACCCTCCCAGCTCACCTAAGCCAAAGAAAGGATGCTTTTACTATTATATATAGTATCGGTAAAACTTGTTTTTGTATATTCAATTTGAATAAAATTTTTTTTTTTTTTGTTAAAACATTATAACTTACATTTTTGTCCAACTTATACTCTAACAAAGCCCAAAAAACTGCCTGATGGCTGCTTTTCTGGACTCCAAGTGGTTTTACTTTTTGTTGTTCAGCTCTAGACCTTGATTTGTTTAGGTAAAAAATATAACATTTGTATTCCTAAATTTTGTGAAAGAAATAATAGTTTAGTAAAAAAAAGATGGAATAAAATTCAAGAAAGCAATTCAAGAAAATAAAACATTAAAGTAAACTACAGCTCATTTTAATTGATGATGTAAGGATGTGCTCATTTTGTCTCAGAAACAGCGGATAACTAGCTGAACTTGTTTAATTCACTAGTGAAAAAATATTGGGGTTGTTAACTTGTGTTGGTAGAAAATGAAGAAGATGACTTATTTATCACCACTTTTGTCATTTGAACAGTTTAAAAAACATTTACCTTTAATGAACCAGTTAAAGCCATAAGGTATCATATGTGCTACTACTTTAAATATTCATCTTTTGTTTTGCTCTATATGCTTAGAGGTTTTACTGGATGATGGACTTGGGGTCACCTTGTTGGACCTCAAGGATCTGACCAAGAATGCAAGCATTTTTAAGTTTTTCTGGTGGGAAAAGTAATAAACAAGTGCATAAAGTTTAAAGACTAAGTGGTTTCAACCTTTTTTTTTATCTTTAAGTTAAGTTGAGAATTTCTTGTGCAGGTTTGTCTCATGGAAACCAGAGGTATGATGTCAAGGCTTCCTGAAAAGATAATATTTTAAGTGTTAATTTGCATCATTTATCTAAAGATATCAGATGTTAGATATTATCATTTAGATTATTAGTCTTCAACCCTCTTATATTCTAGAGAAATAATTTACCATCTTCCTGAAAAACCAACCTAAAGCTTTAAAGGGAACATTGGGGATTGAGTCTACTTAATTTGAAGATCAGAGTTTACTTTATATAAGGTATTGGTCTATATAAGGGAGTACAGCAACAACACAATTCAGGGGATGTTCAGTCGTGTAGGTAAGAGAAAATGAACTTGTTTCAGGACGAGGGAATCCCAAGAGAAAGATTTAATCTAAAGGCCATTACCCGGCTTCGTATCCTCATCTTTTCAATATGGAGGCAAGGTGGAAAGCCCCCGCTGTGTTGCAGTCTCTACTCCCCGCATCTCTTTTAATGAGGCAAAGAGGACAGCTTCGCTCTCACTAGGAACTGAGAGCTGCATGTGCCACACGACACAGCAGTGTTGAAAGTCAGAGACAGGCCGTAACTGTGAAGCTGGCAGACCTGCTGATCCAATCCTGCAGAGGTCTGTTTAAGCTTCTCCATCATAGGGAGTCAGAGCTTCACCCACGGGCCAGCTGGCATTTTGATCCTTTTCTTTTCTCGTCTCCTAAAACAACTTAAAGCTAACAGAGACATTATTTCACTAAAACAAGAGGAGACTGTGACCCAAACCCATCATGCTGGTCACAACAGGCTGAGCCCCAGTGGAAACACATCATAAACCCATATTTTATAAAATATTAATGAACTTGGAGTGCAGAATGTAAAACCCGCCATAATCTCCCTCTTATCTCTCTCTGCCTTCTTGGCCGTCAGAGGCGTTCGGTTCTGTGTCATTGTGTTGCTGTATTGAGCTCCAGCCCAGAGACCTAATGGCTTTGTTTTATGTGAGTGCAGCAACTAAATGATTTGTCTCTTGTACACGTCTGTGCTTGTATGGGATATAAAGATAAGAATTAATCTGTTCTTCTATAATTTCCCTGTACTAAAACAAGCTGGTATAATCACCCATGGGAATGTGAAATTGTTCAATAAGATGGGCAACATTTGTCGCAGCACATTTGTTCGTCCTTAAAGGAACCTCTTAACCCCAAACCATCCAGTAACAACTTCGCTTTTCTATATTGGTTTCTTCCAGTTTAGAGCAGGAATACACCAAGGTCAGCTTTATATTGAAGTGAAATGCCATTTCATAGTTGTGTCAATGCAGTGAGACTGCAACAGTTAAATGGTTACTGTAATGATGGCAGCTTTACTTGATTCCTAGAGCAGTGGTGAGATGTTGGTGCATTTAAATAACCATCTTTTTAAAAGCTGAATGATTTTACATTACATTGCTGTTAAATGGGAGTTTTTCCTCTCCACTGTCCCTACATGCATGCTTGAATTAATGAGTCAATGCAATCAGCTGGTTTTCTTTAGATAGAAAACTTTTAACTAATCTAACTCTGTGATTTGATTGAACTGTCTTTGTAAAGTGCCTTGAGATGACATTTGTTGTGAATTGG
>JAUZNJ010039113.1:0-10840 GCA_034780135.1 Jordanella pulchra | reverse complement strand
CATACATATATATATTTTGTTATTGTTTTTTATGATAAAGATAAAGAGATTGGAAGGTTGGAAGCAGAAGCGGATTGCATGGATTTTACAGTTCATATCAGAATAATCTTTAAGATTAGGGATAACGGTTTAACTTCTTCGTATGTGCTTAAAAAATGGCTTAATTATTTTATGAACAATGGGTATCAAAACAGAGAAAGCTTGTGATTTGCTAAAAATTCTGCCGCCATACGACCCTTTGTGGTGATACTTTTCAATAAAATCCAGTGCCACTAAAAGCCTTCCAAAGGTTGCTGCTAGATTCTATAGGCATATGATTCAAAAGTCACTACAGCTAAAATACAGCATTTCATAGGTTTGCTGGAGAAGTTTAGTGAGCAAACAGTTTCATTAATGAAGACAGCAGGTGGGTCAGGAGTAAGGTTAAGACCTATTAAGGAGGGCTGGAATAGAAAACAACATCACAAAGTTAAAAAAAATCTAACATTACCAAACAGTACCCTTAACATTAAAAGGCAATAAAAAACAGGCTGTCCAAAGAAAAGTTTTAAGTTAAAATCTTTATCTGCTGTTTTTCTTGGGTTTACAGGAGGTTGTACATTTTTACCTAGTGCAATTGTGTTTTGTCCAACAGCTGCCTGAAACATTATTAACATACAGCATATGTCCATGCTTTTTGTTGAGCTCCTGTCAGTTTAGCTATACTCTAATTATTTTAACTCCTATTAGTTTTTTATTGTTGAAAATACTGTAATTTAGTCAAATGTGCTTACTGCATTGAACAGAGGTCTAAGAGTCAACCTTTTTGACTTTAATGTGCATCATTTTGCTATCTTTTCACCCCAGGAGCCCTACATGATCTCGACCAAGCCATCTCCCTTAGTGGCGGCAATGGACGTAGTGCTTGCCAAGCGCTAGTACAGAGAGGCCTCCTGCAGAGATTAGCAGGACAGAATGATGAGGCCAGAATGGATTTTGAGAAAGCAGCTGCACTGGGAAGTGAATTTGCTCGACAGCAGGCAGTGCTTCTCAATCCTTATGCAGCCCTGTGTAACAAAATGCTATCAGAAGTTATCAACAATCTTCGCAACCCTGAGTTGGCAGATCTGCAATAATTAAGAGATAGTTATCAAATGAAAATATAGTTTTGTATGTAGATGTTTTGTTTCCTTATGTCGGATGTAAAAAAATAAAAACTTTAAGCATTTTTAAGCATAAGTTTTTTTCTGACAACAGCAACGGTGCTCCTATGGTATGACTAAATGAAATGAAATGGTAATACATACCATTTAAGATATACACTTAACTCAAGAAAAGAGAAAAGTTTTTTTTGACACCTAGATAATGTGAGTGATTTTTTTTTTTTTTTTTTGATCGAGTTCGCAATGCTAATGCTAAAATTCACTGGCATATTAGTTTAGCTTCAACGGAAAGGTTTAAAAAATAACAATATACAAGAGATTTTCAAAAACTGTGTTAACATAATTTGTATCATTTTATGCCTCACTATGCCCTGCTTCTTCTTCAATTTCTTAATTTATGGAACAAAAATAATTATTAAAGTCAAAAGTTTACCAATGTAGTTGATTAAAACATTACAAATTAAATGCACACAAAATACCAAATGTAGCTTTTTAGTTTGTTGTAATTAAGCTACTATGTAGAAATGGTTATCTAAACTTGCTCAAACATAATACATACAACTCTACACAAATAATAATAATAATAAAAAGTTATTGGTGTATGAGTAAAAAGTATCAGAGTGAGAGGGGATATTTTATAAACAGTGTGTATCTTTTTTAAATTCAGTGACAAATTACATATTCGTACTTTTAAAGAATCACAGTTGAAACTTGAAAAATAAATAATCTTGGGTTCTTAGAAAAAAACTATAATAAATACTTTTAATATCTAATATCTAAGCAAATACATATATAAACTAACTTGACACCAAAATGTATTTGTACTATGTAATGTTACACAATCATCTGCATAGATGAGGCACTTCAGCTTTGTTCCACTGGATGTCAGTCTAGGCATACTGAAACAGGCTTTTAAAAGCAGCAACATTTCACAAATTATAGAATAACATTGGCTTAAAACCAAAAATATGTAGATTAAGTCATACATTTTACTTTTAAAATAAATGTTTCTTGATACCCAATAAAATGCCTAATGTAGTTTTCACATTGCAGTTTAAAATACCCCCTGCCTTCGCCAGTCTCTCCAGAAATCCCTAAAAGTCACTTTAATCCCACAGTGGTCCACCCACTGTGCTCCAAGATGTAAGGTTCATCTTATATGCTTCAGTTCCCCACGTTTTTCTCTGACCTCTTTCAGACAGGCCAGAGCCACTGGCTCCCTGAGCTCCTCTCTCTGGTAGAAGGGGCAGCTTTTCAGGTGTTCCGACATCGAAGGAACGTTACTGAAGCTCCAGCGGTCCACAGGAGAAAACAGAGAGCTGAACCCCCAGATCTGTCAAACAAAAAAGCAAAAATGACTTTAACAGCAAAGCAGAGTGCAATGATAATGGATGTATTTTTAATAGATGGAATCTAGATCACTGAGCACTTTATTTCCATCTCAGAGCACAATGCTATTTCAGTACCATCTGTTACAAATTGATACAAATTATGTCATTCATTACAGAGCAAATACACAGCTGTTGCCCACACACACCATTTCAACCTGAAGTGTTTCCATGAACGATCACACATCCCACTTGTTACCGGCAGTCCTGTGTTTGGTTTGAGGCTATTCCACATTAGTGGTATCATTGGCATCCTCTCTGTCTTGTGATCGCTGCCAGACCAATATAGCAATTATAAAAATAGATGTATGCTCTAGTTTATGTCTTTCCTGTTGATAAGCCTTAGGTAATACACTTTTTTAAAACATTTTGTCATCATAATATTAAAAAGCTAAAGGTTTTTAAATAAATGCTTAATAATAACATAAACTACCATGCCACCTAACAAAAACCTTACGCCTGCTACTAAAATTTTGCAAGATTAATACCATGGACTCCTCTACTATGCCTAAAGCAGCCTTTTCAGATTTGGATGCATTAAAGGGAGAAACGCTAATGCAAAATGCTCTGTGCTGACTTTCAATTACTATTTTTCTGCACTTTTAAATTATTCAGTGGCCTCTACACAGGGCCCATAAATCTGTAGTAGTGGGTGTAGTTTCCTGGAACAACAGGCATCTTTGTGGCATCATGATCTAAGCCACGGGACTAGCTGCAGAGTCAAATATAAACCAAACAAACCTAGCTGGATAACAGCTGTTAAAAGTGACCTCCCTGACTCACATTTTGCCAGAGTATTTTCATTGAGATACCCCCACAGAAAGGCAATAATAAGAAATAATTTGATATTTTCTGTATTTTTTGCAACAACACAAATTCATCAAGAAACTTTTAACATTTTCCCAGGGTACAAACCTGATCCTTGTTGTATTTAATTTAGATTTTATGTGGATGACTGTGATGTAAAGCAGATCACAATTGTGAAGTGAAAAGAAAATGCACATTTAAAAGTCCACACAAAATTCTAAATAGTGTGGAGTATCTTTGTGTTTGTACCACACCGCTCGAGCTCAGACAAGTAAAATTAAGACCATGTATAAACAGCAATTATCAAGTCTTGCCAGAGATTATTGTCTGGATTTAGGTATGGACTTTGACTGATCCATTCTAACATTTATATTTACTTGGATGTATTCAATACATATATCGCAGTCCACTTTTTAAACATTTAAACACTATGTCATCTTTTATTTGTTTATTCATAGCTATGCACTGCTTGCCTCTGTCTGTTACTTGAATTTGAATGTCTCGCTATGTTATAAGAAAAAATGTCCAAAAGGTACAGAAGGCTTCATTTACATTCCCTTCTGCTCCTTGGCTCTAAATCTCAGTAATTTTCTGTAAAGATAGTAAAAAAAGACTATAGCCAGACATTAAAGACTGCCATTGCAATTGTAAATTGAGGCTGGGATCCAGTCAAAGAGGACTACTGAGACTTCAGATAGTATTTACATCAGTTGCTGTCACGCTATGTCAGTGACTGAAATGTGCCATAATGAAATGATAACAGCTACTAGCTGATACCAACATTAGTTCCTGGCCCTAATTTTAGTTTAAAAATGTCGAGATAACATTGTAATACATATCTTAAATATAAATGGAAGGGAAGAAATAAACCAACAAAATATATTCTGCACATCTGAATTAAGGAAATCTTGAAATACTTACCTTTTTCCGACTTTTCCATGAACTTCCACCGTGCGAATATGTTTTTTTCTTCCACTCCAAAAAAACCATTCCTCTTTCCTGCAACAGTGTTGCACAGACATCTCTCATCAAACAGGAAACCTGGGATAACTGAGACAGTGTAAAACTGTCAAGGTAACCAGCAATACGCTGAAGGATCTCAAGAGGCAGACTACTTAGGTCATTGTAATCTTTAGCAGCACTTCCTTGAGGATTCCAGCTTTTCCCACTGTCACTTAGGCATGAAGGGATGTGTGGCTGGAGTACTAAGGTGCTGACATCTTGACTGTATTTGATCATAGCTTCTTGACCTGCAGCTTGGAACCTTATCTGGGAAAATGTACAGCCGAGGTATGCCAAGGGGCAGCGTTGTTGAAACCAGCCACTTAGAGAAGCCTGTATATCACAGTGAGCATTCCTGAAATGAGAATGGAATTCATCACGGCGGAAGGTGTGACCACACATGTAGCTAAAAGCGGAGCTTATTTTGTTGTGTCTTCTGGTGACAGACTTAGTTTCAATATCAACATAAAGGGCACAAGGTCTTTTTGCAATGATATCTGCTAGGGATGCATCTTCTTTGAAGGGAGCAGAGGAAAAGTTGTATGTTTGTGTTCCTATATCTACATAGAGGCCATCGGTTGTAGCACTTTCTGAGATTAAATGTCCCTTCAGTTCCTTTTCGAGGGAGCACAGAAGCGTTGCACTAACCTCTTCAGACTGGGGGAGATCTTCAATGCACAAGCCCAAATCTGCAGTGTCAACACTCTGGTGTACAGTTTTGGCTTTGTGTGATGGGTCTTTCAGGTGACTGCGCTTTGCTCGGTAGCTTGCAGGGACATTGAATGACCGGACAGTCTGGACCTCAACTGGCTCTAGATTACCATAAACAAAGTCCCTCTCTCTTGGAGTGCATGCACTAAGTTGACCAAAGTTGATCAACATTGCCCCATTGTGCACTAAGTACATGTTATATTCTGCAATATTAACTTCTTTGCCCAATCTTTCAAGGACACCATCTTGCCAAGGTGCAAGGCCAGTTGCACCATTCATATTTCTGATATCATCTACCTCACCCTGATGAAAATTTCTATTTTCTACCTCACAGTTTAAACGGTTTTGTTCTTCTTTTCGTTCCCCATTTCTGTCTTTTTTGAAATTTTTAGAGGCTTGATCACACCCTTCCTTCTCCTTGCTAAATATCTTTTCCCATGTATTGTAATTTTGGGTATTTGCCACATCTGAGATGTTTGCCGAATCATCTCCATTTTCTTTGTTCAATTCTGTTCCCTCCATATCTGCTCTCCCATTTTGTGTAAATTCACTAAGATCTAAGAGTCTTAAAGCCTCCTCAACATGACTTTTAACTCCATCAGATATATTTTCAGAGCCAGGATCTTCTTCCATCATCTCAGGAAAAATACTTTTCATTTTGATGGACTGAAACAGTAGGGCTTGATCTCTGAGAGCAAGAGCAACATCAAGGTTTTCATCAGTGTTCAATTGAAGATTTTCAGAAATATTTTTGTAAAATGTAATGTCTGCTTCAGGAACAGGCCAGCGGTTCCATTCTTGAGAGCAGCAGACAATACTGGCTGGGCAGACCTCCAAGTGTTTGGCTAACTTCTTGCGTGGCATTGTAAGGGGACAGCCAAAGTTCATATTTAGGCAAGGGACAATCTCATATGGACAAAGGATTTGGTGCTCTTCTTGCTTACACATATGAAAGGTGGCGCCACAGTTTTTGTGACACTTAATTACTATACATGAAATGGTAAGGTTTACTGGAGCTTGACAATGAATGCTGTAACACTCTTCACAATGCTTATGAATGACTTTCGCCATGTTGCTCCTTTTGTCTATGGAGAAAAATAAAAAGACAGCACAAAACATAACAATGTGGACAACAGTTTTACACAACTAAATTCTTTCACCAGATATTTTACATCTTGCAGGTGTTTAGATTTTTGTTAGCAAAAATGGCAAACCTAAAAAGTACATGGCAGCAGATCTAGATGTGAAGATTACATACTGAAGTTCATTCTGAGAGTAAGAATAGTGAAGAAAGGGGACATGCGAGAAAAAACATGGAATTGGTGTTGATGCTACATATCCTCGTAACCAGTGAATATGAAGTATTCGCTGGTTCCCCTGGAAGCACATACTTAATGCAGTCTAGCTACACTTTACACATGTTCTCCAAAACTGAAAATCAAGTTCAAAAGAATGCTCCCTGATCTAAATACTAACAAGTCTTGTTGTCAGTTTTAATTCTCAGGCTCATGGCAGTGGAGTGATGTCAAGGGATTTATTTAGGTACATTTCGCACCTTTTACTATCAACCGAACATTATTAAAACACTGCAATCCTTTTCAGCAGCGTAATGCACCATGTCACAAATAAAAAAACGTCTGCAAGTACTTTTTTAAACATGACAATGAGTTGGTGTTTCTTCTGATCAGATCTTAGTCTATCAGAGCTCCCTTGGGAGGAGTTGGAACTCAGGATTTGCATTATAGATGTGCAGCCAAATAATTCAAACATATCAAATTGTAAGATGCAGGGGATGTGTTAGATCTGGTTATTATCGAGCAACATTATAATGCTATTTGATAGGGTAGAAAAAATGCATTAAGCAGCACAGAAAGAATATTGAAATATTAAAATGCATAAATTCTAATATAAATTGTATATTCAAATTAACAAACTTTGAAGCTCCTATGATAACAGTAAACATTCTTACCCTTTGTTCCTCTGTCGCCTTGTATTTACTGGCACCTCTGAATAACCTCTGCACTGTGTCTGGACATTATAAATAGACACAGCAAAGGGGCAGACAGGCCAGTGGGATGGGACACTACTGTCACAGAGCCATTAAGGACCAAGGTCAAGTTACAGCCTCCACCTACACTTCACAGTGAGAGGGTGACAATTATATCAGATAATCCAGTAATTAGCAGTTTAGCTACTGCATGATCATAGTAAACTAAACATGAGTATCTAATTTCTTCCCCGGTAATTTACTTTTTTTAGATTATAACTTAATAAGAGTATTGATATAATACTATGAATGTCACAAACAACAACTTTGTAATAATTTGGAATACATTCCAGCAGCGCTAAAAATACCACTTTGTCCACTAGATGTCAGTCACACACTTTAAGAAATTCAGCCATTATTCCCTCAGCATTTTTTCTGCTTGAATATAAAATATCTGATTTATTATTTTAAATTTCATATTTTGTTTTCTGTAAGATGATTTGCAATTTATACTCTTCAGAACAGTTAAACATAAAGTACCTAATTTCTTGAATTTTCTGACTGCGCAGCATTTGTATGAAAACTTATTCTTACCATATCTTCGTCACTCTCTAATTAAAACTGCAGTAGTAGAAATGCTCCAAGCTGTTAGGTGTCCTTACAGAAAGAGATATACAACTGGCTCATCCAGACAGTCTTGTCATTCATGCATACATTTTTTTTTTCATTTTAAATACTATAAATGCAATGCTCTTCAAAACAGTGGGGTGCTTTAATTAATTTAAATAATTTCAAGTAATTACACTAATTTACATTAATTCTGCTCGAACCATCCTCCAATTTATTTACTTCATATTAGACTGAAAAAATACCCAGCAGCTATTTTGTAATTGTGTAAAAATGCACTGAATGCCTCATTTTTTCTTTTAGTCCCTTTGCAGATCAGAATGAACAGCTTATCGGAACCAGCTGATTTGTTCTTTATAGACTCCGCAATCAGCATGCGTTACAATAGGCATCCAGAGAGGAGAAACATCCCCATAGTGAAAAAAAGGAAGTTTAGTATTACTGTGTCATAGCCACATATAGTTGTATCTAATGTGTCATATGGTTAGACACAGATTTATCAAGCAATGATAATGCTTCTAATCAGTGGAGAAAATTTGAAACTATATTTGAAATTTCAAAAAATTGAACGAGTTAACTTTTCAAATATAGGTGTTTTGTTTTCCCAGTGAGTTATTGTGTAACTTCAGAAATCTTTATTTGTAGCTAACTGCTGGTTATTTAGCAGGCAGTTTAAATCAGATTATCTTACTTACACAAGGGATCAGAAAATGTACTTAGTAGAAAATTTAAAGCTTAAGTAAGAACAAAATGCTTGATGTTTGCTTAAACGAAAATATGCAAAGTTTGCTTTGCAAAGTTTCAGATGGGGTGCACCAAGCTGTGAAAAGTCTAGTACTTTATCACGATAAGATTACAAAATGTCAATAGTAAATAAAAGTTCAACTTTCAAACCAACGTTTTTCCTGAGTAAATCTATGCAGAACAGAGGAGCAAATAAGCATAATACTTAAAAAGTATAGAACATAAGATGACTGACTATATTCCTGAGGGTGTATTTTATATTTTGTTTTAAATTTATGAATCAGAACCAACTTAATAAAATTGTGCTGTTTGAGATGGCTTCATGCTGAAGTAGTTCTGCTAGCTTGATTCTGATATTCTTTTTAAAGGGAACCACCACTTAAATAAGACTATTGCTCAGTTTTTCTGAAGACATTTGAACATTTTTCCAGGAGTCTGTCAGTTTCGTTGGCCCGCAGTAGAATAATCTTGAGTTGGAATGCTGACTTTTTTAAAACAACATGGAGGTCCATCCTCCTACATTCCAAATCACATTTGCATTTGGCCTGTACAGATTTGCATCCAACTTGGAAAGATCAACCCATCATCCACCTTGGTTGTCTTTTGTTGTGTACTGGCCAGTGTTAGGCCTTTTGAATCATGATGAGTGTGCTAATGTAATTTCTTTGAAATGAGTTCCATGCCCAAATTTTAGATGCTTGTCAGGTGAAATTGTCATCATCTTCTTCTGTTCTTTAATGGCTTTTTCCTTTTAATAAAGATAAATCCCTTGCCCATTTTTTTAAACCATCTGTCCTCTCTATTTAAAATCTGAACATTTTGGTCATCAAAGGTGTGTTATTTGTTCTTGAGGTGTATACAGAAATATCTTAAGGTCAAGGTAAGAAAATATCAGAGATGTGTGGTCAGGGATGAATAAGATCACAGGCTTCATGCAGAAGGAGGATCAGACAGATTGGAGTCTGGACAGAACCAATGAACAGAAGACACTCTTTAACAGATTACGTTCAGCATCATTCTCTCCTGTCCCCATCAAATTGACCATCTTGCCCTCCTTTGACCCAGAGCTTCTCCGTCACACTCTTTGCCTATCTCTGTCATAGATCTTCTGTCCTCTGTCCGAACATGCCCCTTCAAGCCAGTGCAGGTGCTGGGAGACAGAATTACTGTACATATCAGAAGAAAATAAAATAATTGTTGAACAATATCCTACGGATAAAGCTGTTACACAACTAAGGGGTTCCTTCAGAGAATGACGCATTCTAAATGCACAAGGTAGTGACGATTTCATCCAGTTGCTGCCATGGCTTATAACCATCACTGTTCCCAACAAACCCAATGAGTGCTTTTGCAGTTTTTATCTGCTAGATAGCTCAGCTTTCAAGAAGTGTTTTTATATCTATACTTAGTAAGTTTGTATCTCCTTGATACATTTTTGCATCCTCAATCATTTGCCAAGTGTTTGTGTTAGCTCAGCTTAGAGTATCACTACTTTAAAACTATGTTCACTCATGATTACATGTGGTCAGAATATTTTTATCATCCATTTGTCGGTGTTTCAGTTACACACTTGATTTATTAAAAACGCTCAGTTTTAATATTTTCTCAAACACCTATACCAAAAATAAATGAAAAATCAAGTTTGATAAGAAGATAGTGAAAATGTGTTTAACATGATAAATTAGGCTAATAGAAAAAAAAGAGAAATATGCTTCTAGTTCTGAGATGTTGTGCAACCTAAGTGCCTTAAAATAGGAGAGAATTACAGTGTGTTCATTTTTTCTAACATAGATTTTAACAATGCTGGGCAGCAAGGTTAATGATTCCTACAAGCTCCATGCCATTTAACCTAAAAGTAATGCTCTAAAATATAATTGGAAATTCGGAAAGATCAGGGAGAAACTTGAATTGATATTTATAGTTGAATGTTTGCTTGTTTTTACTTAAACATGAAATTTATTACTGTACAGTAAGGTCCTCTGAGGCTCCTATGTATCTCACTACATAGTGATTTTCCCTGCTATTTCCATTCCCTTAATAGGCTGCCCCTGATTTTAGCTTTTTAGCTTCTACCTAGTTTATTATATCTGGCAAAACATATTAATAAGGTAGAACCACTGAAGAGCATGATGAAATATGTGCTTCCAAAAAAGAAAAAGCATGGGGTTCCAGCATGTGTTTATTACTATTCCAAGACAGGAGAGAGTCATAAATATGCTTTAGATATGTGGTAGTATGCAATGAAAGTGCAAAATCCAAATATGGGCTCAAATATTCAAAGGAATATCCTAAAAAGAAACAGAACAAAGCTGTTGTGAATAGCATGGTGTACATGATAATGTTCATTCTTTTCCAGCTGCTCATTTGATGTTGAGGCCTGTTAATACAAAAAACCTTTGTACATATACATAGTAGCTAATACAGATATTAGC
>JAUZNJ010039111.1:0-10840 GCA_034780135.1 Jordanella pulchra | reverse complement strand
ACACCTGCTCCTCGGCGCCGTTTGGCTTCAGCGCCGCTTCCCTTGTTAAAATAAAGTCTGTTAAACTCTTCCAGCTCTGTCTGTTGAATATTGGATCCAAGGCTTTGAGCATCCTGACAGCTTGTACATATGCTTATATTGTATATTTGCAGCATAGAATATTTCCTATTTGTATTCAGGTTTTATTATACTTGCAATATCAAGGAAACGGTATAAATCAAATGTTAACTAGCCAACAAACATTCATTGAAAGGTCAATGATATGCGTGCTTCTATTAATTGAAAATGCAGTAATGATAATGCTGGCTTCTAGATTATGTGAACACTTGAAGGTTTTTTTTTTTTCCCCATTTGGATTCATGATTTATCTCAAAACATCTGTTTTTTCCAAAAATTAGCATTTTGACACAGATTGATGTAGAAAGAAAATGACTACATATTGTGTTCTGAGAAACTTTTTCTTCTAAGAAAACAAATTAAAGCAGGTTCAATATTGAATACCAACAGGCAAACAATGTTTACAAATAATAACGTGCTTATCTGTGAATTGATGTGAATGTGTGATTTTATAGCCTCTCAAGTCTCTTCACTCAGAGACCCCTTAATAAAATCCAGAGCAACAATTGCTTACTGATAACGTAATTAAACATATGTAACTGAATCTAAATTTAAACAATTTAAATCTAGTAAACAAACAACATCAGAAGTTAAAACCAATGCTGTTAAAAACAACTAAACTTTGAACAGATGCAAATCTCCCCAAACTGGCTAAACTTTTAAAAAAAATACTCAAACCTTTTAAAAACATCACCTGTCATCTAGACTGAGGCAGCAGGAAAGGAGATCATTTATTAGAGAAGCAAAAAAAAAAAGACCCAGGCTAAATGTTGGGAAGCTGTAGAGCTCCGCAGCTCAGGTGGGCTTTTAATTATGCTCTACAAATTTGACGTTTTCTGGAACAGAACCATAAGATATCCTGTTATGATCTGCCACAAGCCAAGCTCTGTTCCAAGGACACCAAAACTGAATTCCAGGCCAAAAGACAAAACATTGTATGTGGTGAAAGGCTAATACTGCACAATGCTCCTAAATATTATTCCTACTGTAAAAGATGAAGTTTACGCATCATGCTAGGAGGATGCTTTTTCTTGAGGTAAACTGGTTACATTAATAATACATAATAGTCAACAACTTTCATTTTATTGTCTCTGTAAAGTGCCTTCAGATTACATGTTGTGAATTGGAGCTAAATAAACTAAAATGAATTCAATTGAGTTTCAGATTTTTGTCCTTCAAGGAGATAGATTTTAACACACTGTACTGAAACTGGGCAGAACCTAAAAGTTTTTACAAAGCAGCACTTGTATGACATTTAGTTAAGTTACAGCCTGATTGAAAATGATATTGAACTAATCTCTTTTCTCAGAATTATATTGGGAAATACCTCATTATGACAACATAAAAAAAGAAAGGTTGCTTTAGATTGTTGTAGCAAGGAATCACATGTCAGAATTCACAGTCTTTGCTTGATGCTAAATACGATGCTACAAGGTTATAGCACACCTATCTTTAAACACTGTCTTACTGATAGACTACTGCAGCAAATATATACAAACACAGCATACACCTATAGAATCACAGTGTTTAAGCCAAACATCCAGAATGTTTTTGGGCAGCTGACTCAAACATCCAGTAATTACACACTTTACCGGGTTAATCAATGACTCCTATTGTAGTAGCCAATCAATAATGTAGTTCTACATATCTATTGCTGCTTGGCCCAATGGGCCACAGAGTAATGGCAAGCCAAGAAACTCATAATTTTATTCCCAACTAGAATCAAGTTTAAATTACAACCTCAGTATAATTTATTCAGTCTGAGAAACAACAGCACATTGATAAGGGTTATGTGTCAGACTGCACTCGTTCTTCTCTCTTTACTAAGCAGCTGAAAGCCCTTTAGGTCTGATTGCAGAGCCACAATCAAAAAGAAGAGTATTAGATTACTTCATTGATAGAGAGGAGCAGGAGGAAGGCACTGAGCAGACCACGGATTGCAAAGATGGAGCAAAAAAAAAAACATTACATTACAGACAGCAAGGAGAATGTCATCATTTTCCTAACAACTTCTATCACATCTCTGCAGATGACATCCAACTGTATGCATATTTTAAACAGGACCAGCTGGACAGGCTCTCCACCCTTCCCCCAATATATATCTGGGATCAGTGACTTGCTCTTCAGCAATTTTCTGGATTAGGCACCAAAAGAAAGACACCTTTATAAAAGCTACAGTATTAAAAAAAATAAATGCGTAGTTACTACCTTTGACTCTGCAACTGAGTTTTATACAAAAAAAACCCATCAACAATACTTCATGATTGCTTTAACCTTGATATGCCAGAAGTATGAATAATGTTTGGATTTAAACATATTTATTTATAGTATACGCATGGAATAGTAGGAATTGGCTCTATGAGGTAGAAACATCGTTTTCACAGTAAAGCCTCATGTTTCTGCTTGCATTCATAAATGATCAGACCCATTGATTATTCTGCATGACTTAGAACCATCTGCACAGAACACAATACATGACAAAATGAGCTAAGATCTTATCTTTGTAACATTTCTCCACTTTGAAAACAGGTTTTTGATTAAAGCCAATCTTCATTTGAGATGGGCATCCTGCACCAACCAAGCAGCCATGAATTTCCTGGTTCATTAAAAGCAGAGAATCTGAAGAGGAGGAGTAATTGAAATTTCACAGATGAGGATTCTTGGTGCTATTTAATTGCATTACAGTCTGCGGCCTTGCAGAGTGAAAATCGCCAAGATGTTCTCTAACGGGTTCCTCATCAGAACGTAGCCAAGTTAAAATGTTTCTGTATGCAGCAAGGATAATAATCCTTCCAACGTTTACAGCTCCTGCTTGCCCCCCATGTCATTGTCATTGCCATGTCCTGAATTATTCTGTTGCACTAAACTTACTGAAGTATTAAAAGCTAAAAGTCATTTTGGCTCAGCTGAGTGAAGGAGAAAACAGCACCGTTAATCCCCTTCACTCATTTGTCCTCAGCTAAAACTGAAGTAATTGAGAAAAAGAGGAATAGGAAAGAACAAAAAATGCAATCTTTCCATGAATAGAATTAGATGATTAGAGGATGGTAAATATGGAGCATCGAGGACAAACAATATCTTGCCATTCAGTGATGTTCTCAGGAGAAGCAGTCTTGGTTTTTTTCAGCTTTGATGGACAGGACTGACATTTGTTGAGTCAACTTCTGCTACAGCTCTCAGTGGACAAAACTTTAGCCTCGGCTAAAATCCAGCTCTGTCAACCTGGCCTGTGTATCTTAGCCGCTCTTGTTAAGAAAGCCATCAGGTAGATATAATCAGAGAGATATCTATTAAAGAAAGGAGGCCGTTGTCTATTTTTAAAATATCTAAAAAAAAATAAACTAAAGAAAAGGTCATATATGTTATAAGCAAAAGGAGCTGACGTATGATTAGAGAAACAATAAAATAAAGAAGCATTTTTCACTTTAATATGAACTGGTACAGAACTGTAAGCTTATTAATCAATGCAAAAATCTAAGAATAACAAAATTGAACATGCATCCATTTTTAAACTTGATTGCTCGTCTATATTTTCCTTTTTTATTCAAATAATCTGTAACCTAACATTTTAGGTCGTTTATATATCAATGATTCTTGTTTGCTTTTTTAGAGTGTTCATTTTCCTACACCCTAACAGTGTAATAGTAGTGCGATGTGTGTTTAACCATCTATACTTTTTTTTTCTTTCACTTTATCCTAAATCAGAAGGAAGAGTGTCTTTTGTATAAGTGGCAATATAACAACCAATTGAATAGTAAGAGAAATCCATATATGACTGGATTATCTGAGAAACCTAAGAAGATTATTTTCCAAGCATAATAATCTTGTGCATTTAAAATTCAAAACACTCCTTAACAGAAGCTGGGTCATTCCAGGAAAAAAAAAACAAGCAAGGAAGGACACTAAACAGCATCTTTACAAAAAGATGGCCAAACACATAATAGCAAATTTAGAGTTAAAAATCATTATTTCAACTGCATTTTAAGAAAGATGGATGAATGTTTCGTGTCCTGAGAGAGGAATGAAATAAGTCAACAGTGACCCAATCGCTGAGCTGAACAGATTGTTCTCAGAAGACCTGAGCTAGAAGTAAGTGACACAGAAATGCACCATAGATGGTGTTGGACAGGAACAACATTGCAGCCACCGTTACTTAGGCTTTTATGAGTTATAGCTTTGTCAAGTGCTGAGGTTTGTTACAGATACATGTTAGATGATAAGGTCTTAAAAAAAAGAGTAAAGATAGCTTTGGTGTGTATAGACCCGTTAGCAGTGTTATGGATCAGACAGAGAACTTGATAATTCAGCTACTTTAGGGTTTTAATAGAAAATATGGATCTGATCAACTAAACTGGAGAAAAAGGGAGAACAGGCTGGTGACGGGCTGAAACAGTGGATGATTGGAAACAGGCTGAACAAGCTGGTGACAGGCTGAACAGATCCTAGTGAAGGCATATGAACACAGGCAGTTCGCGCACACAGAGAGTGGGAACGAACCTCATTCAAGACAGTCAGACAAGACAGTCTTGCAGAGACTGACTGCGAGAGGAAGGTATAGACAGGATAACAGTTTGGAGGAATAAGGTTGATTAAGAGTGAGGTGGGTATATGTGTTCTCTGTAATTATCAGAAGAGAATGCAGAGAGGGACAAGCAGCCAGTCAGACCGAGACCAACCAAAGCAGAGGCAGGCTGCATGACATGAAGTGAGAAAAATGTATGTTATAATGTCAGTTCGAATCATTAAATGGTCTTCATTTATGGTCTCAAAATTAGATAAATCTAATTTTATATATGAACATTTTTAAGAGAACGAAACAGAATTATGTGCTTCTCTAAGTAATATTTAGGCTTTTCTATGTTACTCTGCAGTTTTTATGTGACTACTTTACATTTTTAAAGCTATATCCCAGTTTAAACGTCCTTACCACTTATAAAGTGATCAGAGCAAATCTTGGCTGTATTAGATAGTTTTGTTTGTGATCCAGTGTTTTCTCTGGACATTAGCCAGATATATGTGTTAACGCTAGATGCTAAGCCTTAAAGTTTGCTCACATTTACTTCTTCTGATTCGTGGAATCAAATGGAAAGTTTTTTTCTTATTTGTAATTGTTTTAATGGAATGAGGTGGGCTGTCCTTATACCACATGTCACACAAAGGATTGTGGGCAACCATACAACTCCTTGTGCCAGATAAGAAAGTCAGCAGGTACCTATACTAAATGAACTATTAATAGGGAGCATTCTGCTTCCTTTTCCTACCTCCTGTCTTATTTCTAGCACTATTTGGAAAGCACTTATTATTGCAACCTCTAATGTCAGTAGGGTATTTACCTTGTTAAAATATATTCAGCCGCAGTTCTGTTATCATAATTGTTCATTCATAATCTTAAATACTTTATCTGCTTCCATCTTATGAACTGGAGGTAGAATATCTGTTTTAAAAATCCATCACCTTGGCAGGTGATTTTAAAATGAAGGAATCCATATTGCAATCAGCTATTGGTATTATCTATTTTGCTTTGTCAAATATAAGAATGTATCAGCAGTTTTTTTTTTTTTTTTTTGTAATAGAATTGGTAACTAAAGGAGGAATGGGGCTGTCAGTCACATTCTTTTATATGCTCAGATTCTCATTTGAACCCCCCTCCTCCCCCATGCTAACCCCCATTACCCCTCTGTGCTGACAGAGAACTTTTGCAGTCCAAGCCATAGAAAAGTCTCTACCGCTGGCTCCCAAATGCTGACATATTCAAACACACCCCTCTCGCCCATTTCCTCCTCCAACCCTGAGTCGTATACTGCTTTTTATTGCTCCCCCAGTTCTATCTTTGTGTCACGCAGCAGCTCACTCTGCCTTTAAAATGACCTCTGTTAGTTTGTCGTGTGTTTCAGTCCCTAGTTGTACTCTGTAAAATCACTTTCAGCATCCTTCTGGTGACCAGGGCAGTAACAGAAAACAGAGACAGAACTGCATACTCCACATTCCCACAGGAGCACCAATTGGAGTACTTAGCAAAGGAAGGCTAGGAAAGCAGTTTGTACAAACTTGAAAATTATATGGTTCGGAATCTGTGGAGTGCACTTCACCATTTGTTTGATAAAAATATAGAAATGTTTGCTTCATTGCTTTAAATTTTATTTCATGAAATGCTGAAGTGGAGAATCCATTCACAGAGAGCAGCGAGGCAAATGAAAATAAGCAGTTTTTACAAAAAGAAAAAGTCTAAAACAGGAAAATTCAAAACGTGAAATCACAAGAGGACCACAGCAACCATAAAAACAGACTGCTGATAACAACAGAGGTTCTGAAAAACCATGAAATACTCATATTAGGGAGCTTTCTTAGTGTAATGCGTTACAGTTGAGGGAGGCAGGGAGCTGGTGCTCTGAGGGAAGGTGCTGAAGCTAACGGGTAAATCGGGGTACACAGAAAGCAGTCACTGACAAAACCTTAGAAAAGGAATCACCTTTGAATACATAAGAAGGCAGTGTTCTACAAAGTTTGACATTACTACAGAGTTATTACATTACCATGGTTAACAACAAGCACAGTGAACCAGGAAAACAAAGACATAAATAAAAAATACAAAACACTTAAGTAATCAAATAAAAATTTTTTTGTTAAACTATGAAACACACTGAATATGGAACAACACTAAAACTAAAGCAAAACACCATATCAAAGTCCTTGTATTTGTTTAACAGTTTGGTCATATTTATTCCAATGCATATAAAATACAATTACTGGAGGTTTTCAGACATGTACATATGAAGTTTTTAATAGCTGATGTTTATTTTCCAAGTTCAATTTTTACATTCTGATTTTGATCATGTTCATTTTTTTTTATTTGTTTTCTTTTTTGAAACCCTTTAGCATATAAATCAGAATACCAAAATATACAGCGGCTTATTTAATAGAGGAGGTATTGAACTCAGCAGAAAATGAAAGAATTTCCAGACCGTCCTTGTTTATGCATCAAAAGACCTTACCTTTATCTGATTTTAATAAAATGTACGTTTATGTTAGTGCAGGGTTTTTTTGTAGATGTTTATGCCATTTACTTTTTTGCTTTGTAAAGTAGGCTACTTTTTCATACTCTGTCTTCTCAATCCCAGGAAATGGAGATTCACATCCAGCTGGGTTCTAGCAGAGTTTCTGTCTGTTAAAGAGGAATTTATTTTCCAGTGGCACCACATGCATGTGATTTATAAGAGATGGCTGCAAAGTCAAGGAATAGATTTTTGTTTTTTAAACGAAATTTAGCTGGATTGTATTAAAGCCAGATCGGAATTAGAATGTATTTAATTGAATTTGTAATCTGACTATAGGATTAGACTGAATCTTTCTGTCTATAAATTGAATCTGTTTTTCTTGTAAGATATCTGGAAGTGATGTTTTGAGAATTAAATGAAAAATGTTGGTTGAAAGTTGGCAGATTTGGATTTTTGGTTGATTGATTGTTGAATCTGTAGTTAATTTGTGTTTACAAAGGAGCAAAATACCTTTAAAAAACAACTGTGAAAGATCACCAGACTGCTATGCTTCCTTGAAGCCAAATGTTTGAATAAATGAGTATAGTTTAACATTTTGCACTGTACTGCAAACTAACTTGACTCTATTTTTCTAAGTTTGAAACTCTATTGAAAGTCACTTTGGGGTGGTTGTTTATAAGTGTTGTTTTTTATATTGAGCCTGAAGTGGCAAGTTGCTCCCATAAGCTGACTGAGTGTCTAAATGCAGGCTGGTATTGATCGTCCTTCCTTAGCTCTTTCATACAGCCTCGCTGAGGACACATTAAATGTGTTATAAGTCATTAAGAGCTCCAGGCCTTGAATTTCACCCATCTGGCTTTGAAATATATCGACATTATATGCTTTGACAAAGTTTGTATTTTTCCAGGTGCCCTGTAGGTGTGTAACAGCACTGGCATCTCTTCGCAGCTCACCCTCTCCTTACTGTGCGGAACGCTGGGGAGCATGTGTCAGCGTGCGGCTGGGGTTGGTACACGCAGAGACATTGAATCTGTGTGTGTATAGGGAGTGGGCTCGTCCTCTTTCTGCCCCGGGGGGCTCAGAGCCCATTTCCTGTTGTGCGGTGTGATAAGTTTCCCTGTCAGATCCTCACAGCACCACTATATTTCTGATAAGCTCCACTGCTAGTTTTCCCGACCTCTGGCACAGAGATCAATTTGAGATTGATTCCGAATGCCCTGCTAGGCCGAGCTGGAAGATCAATTTGAGATGGATTGTTCACGCCAGGGGGGCAATGACACGCAGTGCAGTGCTCACTTGCTTTCTCTCTCTTGCTTTCTTCACCCCTCACACTCCCTGACTGCCGTTATTTCTTCTCAATCTGCATTTTTCTCTTCTCTGTTTCTCTCTTTCTTTCAGTTGTTGCACACTTGTCCTTCGCTGTATCTTCATCTTGCACCCTACTTATCGCTTAACCTTTTTACATTAATCCTCATTTATGCCTTCTTTACTCTGTTTCCCACCTGCTTCCCTCACTCTTCTCCTGGCCACACAGCGCCAGAAGAAATGACGGTGATGACTTAATTAGCGGAGGGACAAACCTACACAGATAAGCCCACACGCCTAAATCAGTGATGCTTTGAGCTACAGCAGTGGTTAGGATGAAAACATTGGAAAGGTTTAAAAGCCTCAGGAGTTTTCCCCATTTTGTCATATTACAATTACACTGTTTTGTTTGTTTTTTATTAAGGTTTCTTGTGGAAAAAGTAGCCCATAATTGGAAAGTGAAAGGAGAATGTTGTTATGAATAAAATCCAAAAATGATGCATACAACCGTGTTCAGGTCCCTTTACTCTAAGACCTTAACATAAAATCAGGAGCAATCACCAGCCTTAAGAAGTCCCTTAACAGGTAAATAAAGTCCACCAGTTTGTAATTTATTCTCAGTGTAAATCAAACATTTCTGTTATGGCCACATAGGTCTGTTAAGGAACATTAGTTTATTATCAAAAGCAGCACATATAACTGAGAGGAAGCTGTAAAGAAGTTTATAACTAGGTTCGGTTATAAAACAACATAATAAGCTTTATTTGTCACACAAAGCAGTATTCTAATCATTGTGTGGAAAATAAAAAATTATCCAACAACATCCCTCAATTTATCTCCCACTAACATCCTGTCTGCAGCTGGGAGGCTCTATCCACCGTCTCCTGGTCTCTCTTGTTTCCCACCATCTCAGAGGCTTTGTTAGTGGCCCTGAAACCATCTGATGCACTTTCCTTCCTCCTCTGCGGGGATTGACCTTTTCCCCTGCAGTGGATTCACCTCAGACTGCACTGACCTTTACCTACTGTACAGCTCCAGTCACCTCTTAGGAATGGACTGCAAACATCACATTGTCTGTGTATCCATGCAGGGAGAGAGCTGTCAGGGGACAGAGAGGGAGGCTGAACAGCAAAGTGAAAATGGCAGTTATGCTGTAAAATTGATGTTAAAGTGGAAAAGGGAGGGAAGGCATGCGTTAGTGCAAAGTTAGTGGGCTGTTTTTTTGGCCACAGCGTAAATGAACACTGCCACCATGGTGCGTGCTTGCCAGTGATGGTCTGTCACCCAGTCTGTCAGTTAGCCATTCAGTTATACTTACAGCCCAAACAGATTACAACACTGGAGTCCTGGTTGATCTGGCATTATCCAGGAAGGATTGATACTTTGGAAAAGTTATCTGAATGAAATCAATAAAATCCTTCATGCCACAGAAGGGAAGAGGGGCTGTGTCAATTTTGCATTGTTGAACATCCATAGGATGTCAAATACACCCAGAATTCAAACTGCATCTGGTTCTGCTGCACCGTGAACTTCACTCCCATCCTAGCTTAGACTATGTCAGCTGTGTTGCCTGGAAGTGCTCCAAGGAAAAAAGTGATAAATATGTAAGTCAGACCAAAACAACTCATTCTATGGATTCAAAATTGTGTTTTTTTTTGGATTCAGGTATTTCCCTTGTTATACTATACAATCTGTGAGTACACTTAGTGCCTGAATTTAAGAAGGTTGCATGTCTCAAAACAGGTGTTTGAATGCAAAGAAGAGATCTACAAAGAAGGTTCAAGTGATTAGCGTTTGCAATTCATCAGACAGCAAGTCTAAACTTTATTTTGCAGATTATATTTTAATGACTAAATTGCTCAAATTTATGGGTGGAGGATATACAAATGTAAACATTTACCACGTTTTCCAAATTTGAAACAACTTTTGAATCTTCTTCAGTACTGAAAGTCAGTTGTAAACTCACACAAAAAACATGAAAGTGCACTTCTCTTACTGCTCGTAACCATAATTTTCATTCACCTTCAATTCGACAAAGCAAGAGCTGTGGGTAACCAAAAGACAAAGACTATTTTCTCATGCCAGATATTTAACTTTTTTAAGTTTATCTGCAGCTATTTTCATAATTTTTGGTCTTTGTTTTTGCTCTTTAAAAATTATTTGGTTTTCTGGTTATTTAAAAAAAAATTTAAACATTAATGCTTCTAACTACATGTCTTGGAACCTCATCTTTCTTATTTGACCCTTTCTCAACTGCCTGTAGAACTCGCAGTCTTCTCATTTGAATATCAGGAATATTTGAACCGGTTTGCATATCTTAACATGTCCGCAACAATCCTTGTAGCTCACCGACAACATGCCCAATTTTTCACATACTTAAAAAAAAAGTAATGTCCAGCAGTGACTAAAATAGTCATTTCTCA
>JAUZNJ010039110.1:0-10840 GCA_034780135.1 Jordanella pulchra | reverse complement strand
GCAATTTCGTTCTGTATGCACTCTGTGCATACAAAATGACAAATAAAAAAGTCTAAGTCTAAGTCTAAGTCTAAAAAGATTGAAATAATCTAAACAGCTATATATCCAATAAATCAGAAATTAAAAACAAAGATAAACTGTTGTGGCTGAATAATGATGTTAATAAAGTATAGCAAGTTGCAAACATCTGGTTTCATAAATGTTTGGTTTTACATTTCTTGGTATCTGGAGCTGCTTATAATTCAATCCATTTGATCCACCTCCTGCAAAAACACATTAGTAACCCCACATCATGATGCTACCCCTCACTGGTAGATAATCCTTTGGTTCTGAAATTTACACACATTTATCAAGCAGCATTAATCAAGCTAGCAACACTACGCCCCTTCGTTCACTGGGGAGGGAGCGATAATCCCGTAAACACTGTCTCTAAGAGATAACATGATTTTGAACTAATTTTAAAGCTGTACAACACATTTTCTTGCCTTTTAAATACCAAATATTTGGAGTAGCATGTATGGAGAAATACAGATTGCATTGTCCGTCTATGTAAAAAGAAAGCTTCCTTCAGGTTAATCAGTGTTGCAGCTGGACTTTTAGTTGCCTTCCTGACTAGCTTTTGCATTTGTATTAATGCCACTGTTGCAATATCTTCTATAGTTACTAGAAGCTGATTCATACATGTTTATTGAGCAATACCTAATCATTAAATCCATCCTAAAAACATGGCAGCTCCCCCGCCGTGTTTTAGAGTTACCAAAGGTTCTTTTCTAGGAATGATGCATCTGGTTTATTGTAAACGTATCTTTTCTTGTTTAATTATTTCGGTCTAAGACTCATCTGTACAGAAAAACATTATTCCTGAAGTTTCTAGTCTATTTTCTGTCAGGCAAACTTCAGTCTGGCTCTAATGTTTCTTATTAGAGAGTGACAGTTTCTTTCTTGTGAACCACCTATAGGAATTAAACGGCTTTGTCTTTGTTTGAAAGTCTTTGTTTGTGCTACTGTATGTCCATAATGACAATTCAGGATTACAACTAATTTAGGCCGACATGTTAAATTAGTAATGGATCCATTTAAGATGCTAGATTTACTCTGCAACAGCTTCTGCATCGCCATAGGTAAAAGCTGCAAACATGTTCTGTTTTTAGAGGGAAGTTTAAATGAAACCAATTATTGGCATATATAAATACACATATATACATACACACACACACAAATATATGTGTGTGTGTGTGATTTTCCACACAAAACAAGTCAAATTGATTTATTCTATTGCCTTTATTTCAGAAATTAATAAGCTAAACTTCAGAAACGCAGGCGTCTAATGAAACAAAATGCTGCTGTTTATATTTATGGAAATGTGACAAAGGAGGAATTGATTTTGTGCAATTATTTTACATTTGCTGCATTCTTTTGTTGTGTGAAATGAACTCCATCACTGTGACTGAGGAGCTTTAGCAACAAACATCCATCCAACAGAAAAATAGAACATTAGAAATTGTGCTATAAATATTTGATCACCCAGACTAAGAAAGACTAATTTAATAAGATCATTATGTATTTTATATGCATAGATCTTTAACAGTGTGATAAGCTGCTGTCAGACCCTCTAAAGCTGCATATTTGGTTTTTAATCCAAACCTCTTTGTCCTGAGGTCTAATTACATGAGCAGTCGGAAATTCTGCTTAATATCTATCTTTTAATATTTACAGTACCATTGTCCTAAAAAATTCAAAAGTCTAAATTACATTTTTTAAATGATTTAACCCTTTAGAAATACAAATAAGAAAAAGGGAAAATTAACAGGAAGAGATTAAAACCTGTTAATGTTGAATTTCTGTTTTTAGTAGTAATCACTTTAAAAGCTGTTTTTATGTGGAATAAGATGATATACAATTAAAATAAGAAAGACAACTCTATCATGTGCATAATATCTAATGATCTTATTGCTTGGCTAAAAATAGTTATCATTCTCATTTCATTAACCAACTCAATTTATGGCAAATACACTGATTTTAAGAAACTTTTAGGTATTTTCAGTTTACTTTTAGCACTGTGTAAAATCTGCAGATGTGCTTTGTAGAAAATTAGGGAAGTTTTAAGTCTTAATCTGTGCAGCTATGAGATATTATATGCAACATTCATCAAATGCATTTCAGAAGCTCCTAATCATGACTGCTGATTCAAAAGATTGTCAACGACACCATCCAAAAAAATCAAAGCACATTATGTTGAGGGGAAGGAAAAAGTGATCAGAAAAAGTGCACAGACAGGAGGGATATGTTCAGTGGAAAAGATTGTAGAAAAAAATAAAGCGTTTGGAAGAAAGTTACACGGTGTGGACTGCAGCTGAAGATTCAAGAACCTGGAGTAAAACTCAGACATTCTACCATTTCTGGCCTCTTCCTGAACCAGAGGCAAAATCAGAACCATCTGAACTGGACGAGAAGAAAAAGAGCCAGACGTTGCATTTAAAAAAAATGTGGACAATAAGTGGAGAGTTCGGAGGTTGGTAGAGTACCCCAAAATGTTACTGTAGTAAGAGTTAAACCTCATCCAACTCATCAACTCATCCAAGAAAGTGCTTAAAAGTAAAGAAGTATTTAGTACAAATGCTACTGAAGTAATGAGTAACTCATCATAACAGCTGAAAACCAAACCACAAACCAAAATGTCAATTTATCTGCAAATTCTGCTATTTTAAAGACTAAAGGCCTAATAGAATAATTAAAACAAATAATGTAAGTAAAAAATGCTTCTCCAATGCTTTTTTCTTTTTATCACGGAACATATGAAGTCAGTTCTTCCATTAACAATATTCACTCCTTTCTGTATATTAGCTTGATGTCCAAATGTCATCGTAGGTTTAAGTAAACCTTTATTTACTTTTTATTATTGTGTGCAACAATAATAAGAAAGTTATTTTTTTTCAGTGAAGTTAATCACGGTGCATGCAGTAGTCAAACATTTAACTCAAGTAGCGATTTAAAATAAAAAACTGAAATAAAAGTTAAAAGTACCCAAGTTACTGTAAGTTAGGAAATGTAACTAGTTACCACCCACCTCTGGGAGACTTTCAGAAAGCAAGCTGCTCTTGGTCTTGGTCTAACCAAACCCCTGAAGATTTAGGTGGGTAAATATAAGCCCGCCTTTATTTGATTTAATATCTTATTCATCAGAGATTATCTGAGGAATAAAATGAGCTTTTTCCATGACTGTGTGTGTTTACTTGTACACCTTCATCTGTTCAACTTTTTCCTTTCACTCAACTTTTCTCTGATGCTTGTTTACAGTAACACACTGTATGTAATCAATCAATACAAAACATACAGCTCTCGACTTGAACAACTAAAACCATTTCCTCTTTCAGATATATTTTGATTTATTGTGCTGCATCTAAACAAAGATGTACAGTTGAACATATATGTAGAGACTTCAGGTAGCAGCTTGGACAGACTGATGGCATCTGATTCATAAATTATTCCAAGACATTTCAATTAGTGTGAGTTTATGTAAAATTATAAAGATTTGGTTCAGCTGAGATATTTTCCCACAAAGATTTTCAGCTGATGTCTACAGTAAGTGTTGTCAGATTCAAATATTGCAATGATTTCATTTAGAGGAGCAAATTGTTGGTTTCACAGACAGAAAAGCTGCTCTCCCTGTTTTTAATGTATAAAACTTCTGAAAACACAGAACCAACCCATAATTTACCCTCCAAAAAGATAACAAAGGTAAGCTTTAGACCTTTAGAAGTTTGAGAAATTAACCAGAAGACTTGTAACACGACACTGAAGTTACAGAGATAATGTTGCCTCTTTGATGATGTGTCACAGATGCTGCCTTACAGAAAAAAACACATTACATGTGTAAAAAAAGACCCTTTCACAGCTCGACCCCATGAACCATCCTTTTACCAAAGCATTAAAAGCCATTAGACACCTTTTTTCATATCTAATCAACATGAAATTACTGAGTTTTTAGTCACATTGCATAAGCAGACCAGAATGCGATGGAATGATGAGGGAAAAATAACGAACTGCTCTAATGGGGGCTCTTTACAAACCAAGATAATTATTTGGGGACACAGAAGCCAACTGAGATCTCCAATCAATAGCCATTAGGCCTATTATGACTGCCCAAATGGACTTTGTGCATCTGTGTATGTGTGTGCGGGACTATAATATAATTGTAGTAACAATAAAGGATTGATTTGGAGCAACGTCGATCACTCACCATCTCTGTTGAACTGCCTGCCTTCACAGGAGGAGGAGGCTTGTGCTTCGGAGGGCCCCTGATTGGACAAAAGGTGAAAAGCAATGTAGTTATCGATCTTCGCTTCGTTAAGACATCAGATTTTCTTTGTGTTTTAAAACGCGTCCAACTTTGGCCCCGCTGAGAGACTGGAGGACAGAAATGAAATATCGAACGCTAAAGATGTCCCTTTGTGTCGTAATTCAATCAAAGTTGCATTTATAGAAAATTTGGCAATCAGTCGGAGAAAGGAACATATTTTAGTGAGTTTGAAGGATTTTTTTTCTTCTTTACTGGACGACTGAATCAATTCAAACATAGATGTGGAAATCTTTCATGAGTGGTAGAAACTGCTTGGATTGTTCAGAACTTGTTTGGTTTTCTTTGCTGATGACGTTGAAGTGGTTTGTATAGTTTAAAGCGGGGAGATAATTCATGTTTGACATTAATTTTGGCTCTGTTTTCTTAAACTAAAACTACCCTGTCAGTTATAGCCTCCAGTTTTGGTTCTGCTGTGTATTAATGTGTGTTATTTAATCTAGAAGTGGAGAAAATGTTACAACCACTTGAAACTGGAAAACAGAGCCGACTAATTGAACATTAATATGAAGATTTAGAGCACGGACGACCCAAGCCTCCATGGGGCCCTGAGCAAAATAAATTTTTGGGTTTTATGCAATCAACAGTGCAGAGATCAGATCATTCGCACACGTACTATAAACTCGTAGCTCTAACAGCCTCTAATTTGTATGTTAAACTTAATGAAATAAAGTAGTATCCAGTTTATTTACAGTTTTAGTTTAGTTAAGTGCAAAAACAGCCCGTAGGACATCAACGAACAAATAAAATAGCTTTTATGTTTAAGTAATGATTTCTCCATGGTTAAAGATATACTGATTCGAAAAAGGCACAATTTTATCATCAAATTATCAAGTGTTTTGCTATATAGTGATAAAGAAATAATTCTACATGCAAAAACAAACAAACAAACAAACAAACAAGCTTATGGCCCCGGGGCCATAAGAAGCTTCTCAGTTTGCTCAACAAGTGAAAGGAGGAAACAAGAAGAAAATACATTTTCAAGTACAAATATAGAAATATTTTTTTCCTGACCTTAAATTATCCAAAAAACATAAATATGCTAATCAGGTAAGGTCCTCCACCTTTGGCCTCCACTCACTGCACTTGCTGTTTTGTAAGTTTGAGTTTAGCTGAATATTTGCACTAGTTGTAACCAGCTTGTTGGATTTATTTGTCAAATAGAACATTTAATGATTTGTTTCTGTACAAGTTTGCTGTGCAAGAGCCGCTAATAGAAAAAAGTTTGACAAGTTAATATGTTGTTTAGCTTGCTAAAAAGATGCTAAAAGAAGATTTTCTTTACACCTTTCATGAATAAATGGAGATCATGGTCTGAGAATGGTCTCCACTGCGCTTAGTCTGTGGTTTTTAAAGCAAAATAACTTAGAGAAAATATTATGAGCCACCAGAGCTTCATTTTGAAGACAGGTTTGCGATGTGTTGCTCATTTCCATGAAGCAGAACTACATGAGGTAGGTTTATAACGAAGGTGATGACAAGCTGAAAAATGTTTTTGAATATTTGAACAGTCTTCTGAGATCATGAAACAAAAATCTTGCAAAGCTCGGCTCAAACGGGTCAGTTTGATCATTTGCTGTTGTCCAGCTACGGTTTATTTTGGGTTTAATATCTGTGTTATTGTCACAGTGTGCAGATAGACGGGTGTCAATAATGACCTTTTTCACATTAACAGTTTTATGCAAGCAAAGTAGAAAAGAAGTTTGGAAGAAGATAACTTTCAAGAAAAGCCTCCAGATGTGGACAGGAGATCTATGAAATGAAGGTTTTAAACAGAAAACACTGCTGTGTCATAAAGAACAACATCAGTAAAATGAAATAATCGTTTTTGAAATTAAGGAGAAAAAAAACCATCAACTTTAGTATAACAGTAGCATCTTTGATCTTTTTGAGCCCACGTTCTCCTGATGAATATCATAATACTAGAAAACATGTAGAACTATAGAACCTGGCTAAAGCATAAAGATTCAAAGCTGCTTTTAAATCTGCCTTCGTTTCTTTTTTCAAACGGTATCATATAGTGAAACCAGTTTAAGACAAAGGTTGTTTTATTCCTTCAAACAGTGTTTTGCAGCGTATCATGAGCTACATGAAAACCAGAAAGAAGCAGGACATATGCATCACAATATACAAACAAGAGAAAGCAGGAGACTATTGTTAACAAATATATCAATAAAATATAGAAAACTTAATCTGTAATTGTACAAAGACCACAAAAGGTCTCAATACTCCAATTCTGGGAAAGTTCAACTTTTAGTTTAAATATTTGATGGTCACCTTTGCACAGCCATTTATCATACACTAGTTAAAATCAACGCTCCATTCAGCTGATAGGAACATAATGGTTTGCATTGTTCGTTATTGTAAGTTATTGTGAGATAATTTCCATCATCTCTTGAGTTACTTTGAACTTCCGAGCTCTAAAAAGCATCACAGTGTTTCTCTGGAAACCATAATTGTGTTTGAACTCTTTTAGACACGGTCACTTTACTCCAACAGCCATTAATATATTAGATCAAACAAAGTGATTGATGTGATGCTCAATCTGTCTTATAGTTGCTCTATATAAAGCTCTGCCTGCTAGTTTATTGTATTAGTTTCCATTAGCAAGGCACGCTAATGCTTATCTATACATCAACACAGCACAAATAATGATGCACAAAAAACATATAAAGTGGGGGATGGGCTTAGCTTCAATTAGGCCCCTTAATCAACTTTGACTGAAAGGTCTCATAAATAACACCAGAATAAGTATAATAAGTTAGCTTATTGGTCTGGAGACTAATAATAAAGGATTTAATATGAAGTTATTAGCAAACAGATTTTCTTTTTCCCAAAACAACCAAAAGAAAAAAAAAGAATTAAGCAGCAATATTAATGAAAGCAGATGATTCCAAATAAGGGACACTTTTCTTTGTCTCCACCTTCATAAGTGTTTTTAACTCTAATTTAATGAACTATTAAAAGGAAAACGTTTTAATGGACTGGTGTTAATGAATAATTTCAAGTATAAAGTAGTGAACTTCAAAGTCAAAATAGGATGTTTAGATGTGCACCAGAGATTAAGCCCCTCACACCAGAGCAATGCAAAAACTGCAAGGAATGATGATTCAAAACAATTCAAAGCTGCTGTGAAACCAGCTGTAATGACTGAACACTGGGTCTATGGAATGCCAAATGGGTCACAATTTGCATACTTTGCAATGCCTTCTATTGTTTTATTATTATTATGTATAATAATAGTAGTCAAATGAATCATCTGACGCCTATTTCCAGGCCAGGCAATGGACATCTGAATATTAACATTCAAAGAAGCTGTCAAAGTAGGTAAGTTTTTTCAGTTTAAATGAAGATTACAAACATCTATTATTTTAGTTTTTGTAAAATCTCTATAAAAACAAACTTTTAGTCTTAGACCTATTACTTTAAACCTGATATGCAGTGGCTGCCTTTCCAATTACAAATGTGTGCAAAACTTTGTTGACATTTGGGTAATTTTGCAACGGTAGCATTTCCATTAAATAACAATTACAATTGAAACTGCGTGTGAATACGGTTTTTTTTAGGTGTTTTCTCTGAAAACAACATGGCGGCAACGAATGTAAACACATCATATATCCATAGATCAGCCACTGCCATTATTCTCCAGCTGCTTCCCGTCTTTTTCGTCTTTTTATGAGGCTGTAAACTCCAGTTGCTAATCATGTGACTACCATAATGCGAAAAAAGTGTTTACATTTCAGTTTTGCAAAATACAAAAATTTCAATAAAAAGTAAGAACATTTAAATGAAAAATGTGTGTCTTGAGATTCCAGTGTTTCCATTTGGCTCATTTATTTTCCTAATTACAATTTGTGCAATCTGATGGTTAATAGAAATGCAGCTTGTGTGTTGGCTTATTACATTTAAACCTCACATCTTATATTTCATTACTCCCCTTATCATATCCCAAACAACCATCTCTTTAGTTTCATATTTGCAACACAAATGACTTTATGGTCAAGTTCACCAAGAACCTTTGAGGAAACAATTTTGACCGAATCAAAACACTGCAAAGTGCTGCATGTGTAACAGGTTACAATGATTAGAATATTTTAAAATCCTTCAGTTTCATACATGGGGGGAAATATATGATTTAAAAGCGTTAATAATGTAAAAAGTTGTTAATTCAGTACAAGAAGTATTGATGCAAAGAGCAGTATTCAACCTCATTGAGAGTTTGATGATTCTTGGATCAACTGCTTTTGTCAGAGCTGATTTTGTTCTGCTAAAACACATGCTAAAATGCACCATAACCACTGTGTATTTCTATGGCAACCATGTTGTGATGTATACAACCAATAGGGATTCAGTTGTTTTAGGTAACCACTTTATTAATAGACTAAAATAACCGAAATATGCTGAAAAAAGAAAGTGGTGAGGTTGTGAACATAGAGTGGTTGTTTGCATGTCAGTAAAGGTTACAGCTGCAGGAATGTCAGCAGTCCTCATTTTCTAACCCTGCCTTGCAGCGCACGCTCTGACAGCTTAGAGCCTCCTCTCTGTCCAGACTGCTTTTATTTATGTTCCTATTTACAACTTTTATTTCCTGCTCGATATAAGTGAAAAGAAACCATTTGAGCAAGGCCTTTAAAATCTGTTGGCCAAACTGTACGGCTGAACTGTTCATTATTTGCCCACACAATCATTTAACTGGAAGGTCGTTCTGCTTTAAAATCAGCTACTTCACTGACTGGATCCCTTTATTTTTTCAATGGTTGCTTTCAATTGCACAATACTTCCAGACTTTTGTCGCCTCTAATACGAGTTTTTAAAAACCTACTGCAGAGGCGTTCACTGCATCCCTCTGCAGGGTTTTTAACCAACTATGTTTGAGATATTAGCAAATGATTCTCTTTGTTTGTTTGGATTTACGGTCTGAACAGCCACTCAATATTCATCTTCTGCACACACCGATCGATTGTTGATGCTGTACCTTTTACTTTCGATTCATCAAATTTTAATCACTACACAAGGAATGTTGTAGCTTCCACTTGCTCGCTCATTTATAACAAACCCTGATGATCTACATGGAGCCTTAGTTTGGAAAACTGCATCTAAAAAGTGGAGTAAAAGCCTAGGAGGTTTCATAAATCTTCTTTCACAGCTGCAGCCCAAGGGAGGATAAATGGGAACCTCGGAACGGCCTCCTGATATAAACTTCAGGTCAGGATTTGTAACTGAGCCACCACTGCTGGATCCTTTAATGACGTGTGATAAGTTTTAATGAGCTGCCGTCCCAGAAGGGGGGATTAAATTTGCTCAAGAGGTTAAACTAATGTTTGAGTTGATGCAGAATTAGTAATGAAGACTCACTCTGTGTCCCGCTGGAACTTTCGGATGACGAAGATGATGCCGACGATGATGCCGATTAAAATGAGGGCTCCAAGGATGCCTCCTACCACGGCGCCCGTCTGCTGCTCTCGAACAGGTTCTCGTTTCTCTTCTTGTATGGGTGAAAAGACGGCGGGGAGGGGGAGAAAGAGGAAACAAAGTGTTATTACCAGTTCATTTAAATTTCATGAGGCCGATCTCGGCATTTTGATGTTGCTCACTGGCAGAATTTGTGTTTTATTTGTTTTCCTGCTGAGAAGAAGGAATAATCTGCTGCTGTGTGATTCAGGAGTGCTTCATAAAACTGTTGCAGAGCAAAACATGTAGAACAAACAGGTTGACAAAGCAGCTCAGCCGTAAAACAAAGAATTCACACCGGCAGCTCTGCAAAAAAATGCCACAAAGCTTCGATTTGATCCAGTCAGAACGTTTCATTTCTCTTTAATTAAAATATGTTTCTGTTTTATATGAGGAGTGTGAAGCATCAGAGCTGGCAGTGGGATCAACACTGATGTGCTTTTATTTGAAAAAAAGAAGAAAAAGAGGGTTTGTCAGGAGCAACAAAGATGGAGCCTAACAGGTTTTCACATTTAGTCCTTAGTTTATTAACTTTTTTACTCACAGTCACCAATGTTTTCACACAGCACTGTCACTGACACAGAGATGAAAAACTGACAATAGATCTACACTAACTTTACTCATGTTTAAGTATTTCTACCACCTTGCAGAATTGTACATATTCTTAAGCTATTTTGGGAGAAATCTGTGAGACCATTTTATGACATAGATCTAAAATAAAAGCATAAGAAAATGTAACTTTCTTTTGGTTTCAGTAAAAGAAGATTGGGATGAATTCATGCTCCAATCTTAGTAGAAACATTTTCTGAAAGATGCTTTCTGTTGCAACAAGATGGTTTGACATTGCAGAACTTTAATGGTTTGCAGAGTCCTGACCTTATCCAACACATTCTCACTCCCGACTCGTCATATACTGACGCTTGGGCAATATCCCCTCAGCGTCACATATTGATGTGTCAGGTAACCCCTTCGCGTCAACATTTGACGAGAACGGTCTATTCTATTTTTGTATATTTTTGTAAAAGGCACACA
>JAUZNJ010039109.1:0-10841 GCA_034780135.1 Jordanella pulchra | reverse complement strand
CCAGCTCACATGAGCTGGCAGGCAAACTCCGGACTCTCACAGTTCAGACCCAGGTCAGGTTTCAGCTCTTCACAAGAGCAACAGAAAAATCAAAGACCCAGCTCGCATGAGCTGGCAGGCAGATTACAGATCCCAACAGGAACTTTGAACCTAGAGTATGATAGGGGCATTCAATACAGTGGCTGACAGATGCAAAGTAGCAGCTAACGGCTAAATCCGTCACAAATTCTTCTCTATAAATATGTAGCAGTGCTATAACATTATATAATTAGCCACTGATTTCCAGTCTTGGTGTTTTTATCCTGATTGATTTTAAACTAAATTTTAGATATTATCTGTTAATTTGTTTACTGTCTACTGCTTAGTTAGCAGCAATATTCTTATTGTTATTCCAGCATTTTTCCCCATTTATAGTCCTTTTCTATTGAAGTTGCTTCTTGTGTACTTTTGAGTTTGCATCATTGATGTGTTGTTGCAACACCTTTTGCAGTTTGTGGGTTATTTTGCCATACGTATGCTGTCCATTCGCGCTTATTGGCTTTCCTTTTAAAAGTTTTTTAGGAGTTTTGCAAACAAGGCAGAGAAACAGGAAAGGTTGGAGGATGATGACAAGCTATTATGCTAGCTGTGCTAACACTGCAAACATTTTAAATTGTCACTCTAATATAAGAAAAAAAAATTTTAAATGTCAGTAACACTTCTGTATCTGTAATAGTAAAACCGTTAACAGGGTGGATGGCATAAACTAACATTAACATAAGTTGATTAATTATTCTTTACTCACTAATAGCTCCATTTCAGTTTGAAGTCAATTTAATTAAGTCGGTGTGGAGTTTGTGCCTCAAAATGCTTCTGCTTATTCTGGATAAAATAAAATAACAGGGATGAAAAGCGGAGTGACAGCCCCACCCCAGCTCAAATGTAGAGTTCTTTACCTTTTTAGCATATATAATTTAAGCTTTTGACTTGAATATGTTTACATTGTACACTTTTTAATACAAGAAAAAGCTATAACAAGGAAGTGATATTTTTTCCTTTCTAAAACACTGTTTATAAGGTTAAAGTGTGCCATGAAAACCTGATCTTAGAAAGGTTCAGATCTACAACACATTACCATTTAAAATCATGTTTCAGAATAAGATTAGAAAATCTGTATGAACTGAACAGAGTTTAAAAAATCAATAAAAAAATCAGTTTTTGTTTGAAAACAAACAAAAGGAAATGTTTTATTCAAAATCTACTAAGCTTGCATTTTTTAAAGCCATGAGTGTTTATTTCACTTTTATGTGTGTAACACTTGTTTGTCTTTGTTGGAGTTTCTTTTGTTGTTCCAAAATATCAATACCTACAGCTTAGCAGATAAAATATCTGCTAAGAGCTGATTTCATAGGAATAAGGAAACTTTACAACTGTAATAACTACATTTCTTGTTAGTGTGATGGTGATGAAGTAGGACTCAACTGGAGGCAGTCAGGCTGGGAAGCAGGATGATGGAAAAATAATTAGTTTCATAACAAAACTAAAAACCCAAGACAGTCATGAGAAACAAGACAGTACTAGATAAGGAGCCGCAAAATAAACAGAGTGAAAAAAAATAAAAATAAATAAAAAACAGTAATTGTGTTACCTAATTTAAAATTCCCATGAGGTGCTACATCTGTACATCATTTTAACAACACACATTATAAGACTGGTTGTTTATTATTTTTAACTGGACATTTTGCATTCACAGTAATGTGTGTTTTTGATTGAGTTTTTTAAAGTTTTTCGGTACCTGCACTAAGATGTGAGTATAGGCTTGCTAGAAAGTATAGAGGTGCAATTCTTAGAAAAATCCTTTGGCCAAGTAAAAAAAAAAAACACCCAAAACAAACAAAAAACCCCTCAAATCTGGCTGGCTGCCTTAATGAGAAAATTGAAAAGAAGAGAGGAGATCTTCCACCAGTTTGGAATGCACACCTGCTTGTCACATTTAACTTAATGGATTTAATCAGTTTGTATTATACCTTCAATACCAGTGGTGAACTTTAAACAATAAGGGATAATTCAAAATAAAAAAATATGAAGGCTCGTGTCTATCTAGAGAAAGAAAAAAAGGACAGAAAATTATGCTCTAAGAGCCCTATTTATCAGATCCAATAGAATAGTGACACAGTCTCGTATACTGCTACACCATCTGAGAAGCCAACAGGAAGCTGAGGCACTGAAGGAAGGAAGGAGTAGAGCAGCACTACTGGAACAACACAAAGAGCAAAACCAAAATTCTGGTGTATTCTTTACAGTAAGCACATAAATTAGGAAGACAGGAAATTTATTCATAAATTTATAAACAAAGTTTCCCTGCTGTTTGGAAGATATCAAGGTAAATATTTCCTCGAGAGTCCACTGATATGACAGGGCCTGATCATATTATGACTCAAAGTACAAACACTTTAAATGAGTAACTAGGACTGTTTTAAAAAAAAACTACTAAAAAACTGTTCTATAATTCTGAATTGATCCTTAAATAAATAACTGGTTTGATTTTCTTAATCAAAAATTGACCAACAAAATGCATTTTACCCAGTCCTTTAGCTTCACCTTTAACTGCCATCATTTTATTATTTTGCTGTGGAATATTGATATACAACTACTGTCAATATGTTACATAACACACGTAATTGTTGCTCTTATTGGCTTGTCATCATGTAATTCAGGTAAGAACTGAAAAATTGTTTTCATTACCATGAATCCCATTTGAGATCGATCCAGATCAGATCCAAAATAATACATTTTAAATCTTGAGAAGCAGAGCTAAATAAATGCAGACAGATTCTTGAAATTTGAATCAATACCCAGCCCTATGAATACCAATGAAATACAAACTATATATTTAACCTCAGCTTATTAATATAAAGCATTTCTATACTAGGATAAACCAAAATAACAAGAAAACTCACTAATAACAAAAACCAAAGACAAAATCAACCAAAACCAGCATTTAACTAAATTGTAACTTTTACACCTTTAGAAAGGGACAGTAAGTATAATCTTATTTCTTTAGACTTATAGACTTTAATAAGTCTATAAATCATACAGACTTATTAAACTTAAGGATACAAAACTGTGAGCTTTCCATTAAACTACAGCAAAAAAAGCTAAAACTAAACACACCTTTCTTACTCTAATTAAACAGCAACTATGTATAACAGAAGATGTTGTTGCAACTTGGGGACTGAAGGATTGGCTAAGCTTGCCGCCCCAGCCTTCCCCTTCAGTGCTCAAGGTGCTCCTTTGTGTGGAGGCATTTAATAACGAATCCTGTTTGAGTCCTGGAACAATGATCGGGGGGCTGCATTTCGAGGCTGACATTGCAGTAAAATGCCATCACATTGCCCAAAGGGCTAAACTTTAGTCAGCTGTGAAATCTGCTTCTGAGGGAGCAGAGTAGGAGAAACAAAGGAGAAGAACAAGGTTGATTTAAATTCTGTTATATATATGGCTGAAAAGGATGCACATATGTGCAAGTTTTGATATTTACAGTATTTGTAAGTGGCAAGGAAATAAGTAAGTTTATCTATTTCCCTCTTAAACGTTTAAAGCTGTAATTAAACACAAAAACAGGACAGAATGTCTTAAAATATGTATATTAGATTCTACAGCTGTTAGAAACACCAGGTGTTAAAAACATAATTTACTTTACACTAGTTTTAAAGCAGAGTGACAAGGTCTTTCTTGAATTGGCAAATCACTTTGCAATCATTTCTGCCATTAGCAATGTGTTATATACCTTTACAAAACAGTTCAGAACAATGCAAACTCAGCTAAAGATAAGCAGATGAATAAAGGCAGAATTTTTTGGAACAGTTGGACTCTAATCACAGCTGCAGTTTCACCTCTACCCTCTTGATTGCGATGCAGCTGCAACTGCAGCTTGGAGGCTTAGCCGACCTGTGTCCCTCTGCAAATTGTAATCAACTCTACAAAGACATCTGGTTCTGGATGACAAACAATATCCAATGAGAATTCTAGAAAGAGCTGTTTAAAAGTGAGCAAAGCAAAGCACCAGGTTTTTAGGATGTAGGACCTGCAGGTCATTGTTGTCAGCGAACTAGACTGTTATTTCCTATCCAGTGTAATTTGTTTCAAAGCTTCACGGTATTGATTATATGTCCTGTTTAATTTGAAAATTTAGCTTACAAGTATTGTAGCATCACTTAACTGGGTCCAGAACTCTAAACTATCTGTTTTTATACAGCCTGGAGTTAAGATTTAAACAAAAATATTTCCCAGCTTCACGATGCGTCTCTCTGTGCAAGCACATCAGGTACCCTGCCGATTGGAGATCTGCAGACGTGTGTATCTACTGACCTGACATCAGGTCTTTGCCTGGTTAAAAAGGAGGCTTCAATGGGCCTTGTTGAAAGTAGCATCCCCAGTAAGTGGTATGGCTAGTGATAACCTAAAGCTTATATCAGAGGGCTCAGGATCAAACTGCTACTGCAGCCGGCAGAGGTAATCTTTCTTGAGATAGCCCTTTCAACAGTTGGTGGTCAAACACTGATGTACCAAACAACACCATATATATAAGCATGTGTCATCACAGGTACTCATGAAACATTTTTATTTCAGATAAACACATTCTAATAATAATAAAAATTTTGGATTACTTCACTTCACAGTTTGACATACTAATTTACACACTTGCTGATGCCCACCTCTCAGAAACACTTGACTGACTAATATGAAATAAAATTATTTGAAACATTCTGCATTATATTAAAGAAAGCCCTTCCACATATATTATGTTGAGTTATCTTAACAACTGTCAAAAGCCTCAAAAGAACAGAAACAGAACTAGCAATTTTGGTACCTTCAGATAATTTCGGAGTTCCAAGGTGTTGTACTGCTTTACTTTTTAATAAAAAAAAGTCACGCTAAAAGTCTTTATTTAGTTTAAAATTAGGATATAAACAAATACTAAACTTAGAATTATTGTGAATGAATGGTTAATTAGATTAAAATGTGCTCCATCTAGTTATTGGCTTCAAATGAATGTTTTTTGGTCTTGTAATGTTATAGCCATCCAGTAGAGGGCATTTCATTCTAAAGCAAAGCCTCATTGTAATTTGCAAGAGAAAAGGGAAATATGCTAAGGCAGAAACCTGAATGCATCATTAATCCGGTTAGATATTTTTTACACCGTTTAATGTCGACAAGGATGCAAAATGCAATTATGCAGTTCTGTTTCTAAATATAAAGACTCTATAAACTCCTTGAGTTATCAACAGTTATATAAATAGTGCCCACTACATGCATCATTAACTTTTCTGCTGCAATCATGTGATGATAAAAAAAACAGTGGAGGGCGTTACACTGAAAAATTGTAACATGCTAGCAACAAGCACAAGAAGGCTTTTGAAAATCTTATGCACTTTGTGGAGTCAAGTTTTAAAATTTCTCTGAGAATAACAAAAACCTTATAGATTTACAATTCTGTACAGTGTAAAGCATACATGTTTCAAATATGCAGTATATTTTTTCAGAAACTAATAGGTTTCATTTTGTTATATCTTAATGTTTAAAGAAACATTATGTAAGTTTTTACTAGAAAAATTATCTTTAAAATAGTCTTTATGTGACATTGTTTGATGAGCAGACTGACATCTCAGTAATTCAGTGCCGATCCATCTATAATTATTTTACTTAATTTACTTTGTCCTGCACTTTTCTACAGATGTGACGTCAAGCGCGTCCATGTTAAATGGGTTAAACCTAGCAAACAATCAAAGCATTTAATTCATGATGGCTTTTGTAGATAGTCAGAAGCGACTGACATCCAGCTAAACTCAGATACCAACTCCAGATAAGGTGAGAAAAAAAAGTTCCTATATTAGCTGTGAGTATAAGCAGAAGAACGCTGCAGTTCTGTGTTTTGGCCACATGTGGCAGTTTCACTAGAAAATTCCGTAATGCCTCTTTAAAAATACATTTTTTGTTTATTCAGTCAGTATTTCATTCAGATGGAACAAAAAGTAGCTTAAATTACAATGTACTACTTTTTAACTCAGCATATTGTCAAAGAAGAGTTAAGCCTTCATGTTATGGAAAGATCTTCTTGATACAAAAGAAAACCTGAATATCTAGGAAAATTGCTGCATATTAATTCATTGTTTATCAGTCAATTAGATTAATCTACTTTAGATTAATTCCTTAATCAATAGCTTGCATCGCCAAGTATAAATAGCTTGTTTTTGGAGTCAAAGTCTTTTAACATCTTAAACAACAGTGTCAATAACACTGTTGTAGTTCATAAAAACACAATTATATAAACCTTTCAATCATTATCATGTTAATATTTTGTATTTAATAACATAAAAATGCTTTAACTAAAAACATGAAGGTAGAAAATTGTGATTTAGATACCTAAAAAAACATTTTAATGATTGCTCTCTTACTTAATTAGGCTGTAGCTTCATCCTCCAGGAAATGTATCTAAATATATGCCTTATGTAAACTTAAAAAGTAAAGTTTTGCTCTCAAGACATCATCTGCTTGTTTTAGCAAACTTTTCTTTAAAGTCGTAAACTATATCTGTCAGATAATGCACTGTATGATAATATTTTTTTTAGAAAACTTACTTTATAGGTTTGCACTCAAAGTTGCAAAAGAAAAACAAACTGTGTCTTATTAGATTTGCACATACACCAGCATTCTTGAGGTCACATAAACACGTGCAGCCTCGGCAACAGTAAAGCTCTCTGACAACAAATGTACTTTTCAAAACAAGGTCAAACTTCTCACTTTATACTAACTTAATCTCTGGAGCAGCTTTAAATAGTAACAAAGGTGACAAATTAAAGACTCTTAAATAATATATATGCATATACTGAAGGTAGGGTGGGAAAAACAAATTGGTATAAACACTTTTAGAGCTTAAGAGGAGCATAATGGAGGGTATGTGTGTAACATAATAACACACAATGATGGACATATGAGACACATAGAAGGTAAAAAAACATATTTTAAGATTGTGTATATAAGATACATTTCAACCACACTATCAAAAAAATCTATTATTTAATCTTTCAAGGAAAATACAGTACCTTATTTTTTTTTACTATGAAAAATGATATTCCAACCTCAAACCTCTCTATGTGTGTTCACATAAATATATTAGCCAATTATGTATTTATAGTACAGTGAAGTGTGCCAGCGTTGGAAACAAACACGTGATGTGAAGCTTAAAAGGACGGTACAGGCTGTGCTAATTATCACACCTTATTGTTTTTTAGAAGTACCTTTGGTTAGATATGAAATTTATACTAAACAAACTATATGGGAATAAAATGCAGACTCTTATGTAATGACAGTCACAAGAGATAGACAAAAATATAAAAATGTTTTACATGTATAAAGTTGTATATACTTCCACTTAAATGTTCAATTAAACTTACTCTAGAGGCAACATTAATTAAGGTGTATAATTCTACCCAATGCTTCGGGCTATTAATTGTAAAAGAAACTAGTAACTAATTTTTAAACTTGTTAATAAGTAACTAGTTTTAAAGTTGTAAGCGGAAAATATCATTGAGGTTTTACAGAGGTCTGTCAGAGACTTCCTCTAATGTGGTATAGAAATGTCAGTCCAGCTGTGCATGAGGATTTATCTAAAAAAAGAAGAAATATAAACATAATACGTTAAAACACTTACCAACACATGATCCATCAATCTCCTCATACCCGACACTGCAAACACATCTTCCCAGAGGGACCAACCAGTCTCCATCAGCTCCACAAAATAGTTTGGGAGTGTCTCTTTCTTCAGCATGATCGATGCATGCTCCTCTCACCTCCACCAATGAAGAAGAGTCAACACGAGGGACTGTGTCTGGAAATGAGGCCAAGTTCATCAACGTAAATGGGCATTTTTTGTAGTAAACCCTGACTGAAACCAATGCTATGCAGGCACCAATATCCTGGAAAGCCAGATAGAACCCCTTTTTGGTCATGGGTCCCACCTCCCGCACCTCTGTGTTAAGCTTGAGAATGCGATCTCCAAGATCCATTTGAGTGAAGCTCTCATCAGCAGCAATGGTGTCAATCTTGGTGTACTGACTGGGCTTAAATTTGACACCGTGAGCTTCGTCCATCTCATGGTAGAAGAGGTTGAAAGTCTCCTTGCAGGTGCCAGAAACCCATGGAATAGAGTTGCAATCACGCAAGGTGAAGCGAAGCTCCACGTAGATCTTTTGTGCTGCCTGTCGAGAAATCCAGTTGGAGCGTAACCAGTTGTTTTGGTTGGGCTCCATCACATTGCACACCTGGAAAGTATGGATAGGTCGATTGTGCTCGTCCATCTCGGTGATAGCGTCCCACTAGATAAAGAATAATAGGAAGGTGGAGAACAAGATAGAAGATGAAAGAGAATGGTAAAAGGAAGAAGAAAGCAAGTTAATTTGTTATCTAAATCACAACTCTTCAGCAACAAATACAAAAAAATGAATGTACAGCACAAGCATCTTTATAGATAAGCAATTTTTTTCTTTCACAGAGAAATCTCTTTTTCTCTTTTCTTCAGTTCTGAGTCGAGTAGTATTTTTCTCCTAGAATGATGTCTCGTTTCAGGTGCCAAATCATCAACCCTGCAACTCCCAAGTCATGTGATCAGGGAGCTTGGCAGCTTTGCAGGGTCATTGGGTTAGCTGTCCCCATGTCGGAGGGAAGGAAGTTAATGGGGGTTTTCAGCCTTGCACTCCTGCGTTGCTCTTTGGTTTTATTAGAGTTGGGACTGGTTTCATGGGTGACCCTAAAACCACCAAACATCCACCTGCAAGACTTAAATTACCTGGTTGGGAATAAGAACTCTCAAATCACTTCGCTTAAAATGCAGCATTGGGCCCTCTACAATACAAGCTGCAGAGTTTGCCTTTCTATGTGTAGGCTTGTTATTTACACAGAGCCTACTCCAGATGTATTTATTTCATTTTTTTAATCGATAGCTCTATTTAGTTTGTTACTGTCAGAGCAACAATCAGAACCTCCCCTCTATTGCCTTCAGTACATTGATAAAAAGATTTATGTTTGTATGAAAACAAAATGGGGTGCATTAAGGGCTTTCAGTGTAACAGAATTAGCATGTTTTTTTTTTTGTTTTTAATGTTACGATGTTTGAAACTAACACTGTTTTTATGTGAGAGTTTTATTGAGAGGTCTAATTGATAGAACCAAGGCTGTTAATCAGCAGCTAACATGTGTCAATCCCTTTGTAATAAAAAAATGAGATGTGTGAGTTACATCTGCAGTACATAAAAACAAAAACATTTCAGATTTCCCCTTTGAGTCAAACACAGAAGATAGATAGAAAAAAGCTCTGGTTATTTACTTATGTAGGAAGGAGAGTTAGCAGCAGAGCTACTAGTTATTTTAACAATATTTGCTTGATAAGCTTGCACATTTAATAAGCTGTTTTTTCACTTAGCTAAATATTACCTCTTGTTGAGAGCAGTAATCAAAGCCTAATGTTTGCTTTCACATACTCATTATCCTTTCTAATAACATGTTCTAATTCAATCATCCAAAGGCGACAGGCTTTAATCTGCTCTTCCCTCAAGGTGTAATTGCAGAATTACAGTGAAAGTGATTTTGATTGGATGTGATATTGTCCATCCCAGACTCAATATAAATTTAGACTAAAATGTATCCCCATCTAAATTTTAAGACTGAAGAAAAAAATAAAGGGGACATCAGACAATACAGTCTTTTTAATGCCTCTAAGTTTAGAATTAAATGTAATATTTAAAAAAACAAAAACAAAGAATTGTAGAAACAGAAAACTACTGAGGCTAAAGAAAAAAACCCTCAATATTCTCACCAAAAACAATCTGGGGTCAATGATGGTTAAAAGGTGAGAAAGCTTGTCACACAAATTGAAATTACTTGATGGGAGGTGTTTGACACCCGCTTTCTGCAAATATGGAAATAAAAAAAGATACTTATGATGTTGGTCAGAAGTAAGTACAAACATAACTTTGTTGGAATGATTGTCACAATAAATTAACAATGAATTAGATTGCTGAATGTTAAGTTTCTACTAATTTAAAGTTCAGCTTTTGCTGTGAGAATCTAGAGAGTATATATAATATAATATATACCTTTTTATTTAGTAACTTATGCACAGTTTTGTGAAATCTCCCATCATATGGCAGTTCACATCACAGGACAAAGGACAAAATGTTATTCAGTTGAAAAGTAGCAAAGTACATACAAATTCAATTAACAGAGTTTGCTAAACTTTTATTGCATTGTATTGCAATAAAAGTTTATTGCAATTATATAGAATTTTCTTCGCGTACCGAAACACTGAGGGCTACCTTTGACTGTGCTCTGTTCCTACATCCATGTACTATTTTCTGCCTTCCCTACTTCTTTTCTGTGCGTTTAAATTATTTGAGATGGCCACATCGATCACTAAAGCTGTCCTCTGCTCATTACTGATTGCAATGTCCGGTTGGCTGGCCACTACCATTTTGTCTGTATATGGAAGTCCGACAGGATCTGGGCTCTGTCATTTTCCACTAACTTGGGAGGCGTCTCCCATTTTTACTTGGGGTCTCCAGTTCATATTCTGTTTTTAAACATCTTATCAGTCATGTGGTTATAATGTTCCATAAATTGTTTTTCCTGCTAGTAACTTGCACATTGCCATAAAATTCTGGGTTGTTTCAGGGCCTGTTTGCATAACCTGCATCAGGGATCTTGCTTGTTATGGTAGATCTTGGATCTTGGTGTCGGTCCACTCTGTTTCCTGAGATCCAGGGTCAACGCAGCCGTCTAGCAGCAAGTTTTAGAGCACTTCATGC
>JAUZNJ010039108.1:0-10841 GCA_034780135.1 Jordanella pulchra | reverse complement strand
ATGAATTGTCTTTGTGAAGTGCCTTGAGATGACATATGTTGTGATTTGGTGCTATATAAATAAACTGAATTGAATTGAAATATTCTGGTCATGTGCAGCAATTTGAATTTTTTCATCTATGATGATAGGAATGTTTTTTCTTTGCCATATTAGCATATTAAAGAAGTAGATGTGATGTGAATGTTTGGGAAAGTTCACTGACATTTCTGTCTTCAGCCATACCTTTATCAAGTTTACAGCACACAGTCTGTGGGTTTCTCTAAATCTTTATGTTTATGGAGGTCACGCATACTTAAAAAGAAAAGCTAACTCTTTTATTTAACATTTTGACAGAAACACAATATCAAGGTTTCATTTACAGATTTGTCACTGTCTAGGCTCCAGAGATAAACGACGTGAAAGGGGGATTAAAATGTCTCAGAGGTTCAGGGTATTTAATTGAAACCTCCCTTGGGACAACGTTAAGGGGATGAGAGGGCGGGAAGGTTGTCCTGTGACCCACCACCAGAGACCTTCATATACGAATCCATTGCTTTTCCTTTCTTCAAAAGCAGGTGATGAATTGTGCAACATCAGTATCCTGAAGTGGATGAGGGCGTGGCTCTGTCACTCGAGGACTGAACTTTGTGGCCTTTGTGGCAGAGATGGAGTGTACGAGGTGTGGCTCAAGTGCTATCAATAATCAATCAAAGCATTTTTTAAATTCATGTTTTTATTTAGTGCAGTGTTTGAATGTAATATATGCAGTGCCTCCAGACGCAATATGCCTCTAGTAAAGGTGTGAAAAATGGCAGGGGTATTTCATTGCATCTCATTAAAAATGTGGTTACTCATTACAATAAGACAAGATCCAAAAAGGTAAAAAAAGGTGTTTTATTTAACCCAAATATTGTCCTGCAAGTCATTTTGATTCCATTCAGTGTTTAACGTCTCTAAATAGATACATACATTTTTATTTTATTTTTTATTTTTTGGCTTCATGTTCAGCAATCTTTTAATAATTTTATCGGGACATATGGGTAAATAGAACTCAAAGAAACTTTCCCTGAGGGATGAACTGTAAGCCCCACCCTCATTTTTTTCTCAATGAAAAACCCTTGTGGTTTCAAAGAAGCTCCCATCTTAAAATTATGCACAATCCTACAGTGTACCATCAGTCACAGATAAATGCTACAAAAGCAGAATTAAGCACATAGCTGTGAACTGATGATTAAAAAAACCTGCCAAGTAGAACTTTCCCCTTTTAGATTGTTTAGCTGTGTATTCAGTGACTGCTTATTCTCACTTAAAAAGGCTGGGATTTACAGTCGATTATTCAAATGTTATTATCAGTTTTCCTCTTTTAACTCGCAATAAGATGTGTAAAAAGCATAATTTCTTAACTAGACAAAAAATACATTTCAGGAATAGCCCTTTAACTTGTTCATTTTTAATATTAAAGATGGACATATCCTTGTTCTTTGGGGTCAGTTTGGCTTTAAGCTATTTTAACTTCATGAAACAAATGACAGATATACATGTTGTAATGTTTCACAAAGCACAGTGGTGGAGCAAACCAATAAAACTATGCATATCAGCCTTTCCCATTTTTCTGTGATGTGTGCTCTCACTTTCTTATCAACTCGGGGTGATTACTAAGAAAAGGTTGTCTGAGAATGAAGTGTTGTCACAACTCTTTGACCACAGAAATGACAAGGAGGAGAATACTAACATTAAGAAGACCCCCGATCATAGGGCGTCCTCTTCTGATGAGAATGACTCCCTCTGTGTTGACCCTCTGTAGTTTCTCAACCACCATCAAAGGATTCTTTATAGAAAGGGAAAGTTATTTATTTTTGTCACCCCATTTCCACAGCACGATAGATTTAGGACCCAAACTGCAGTTTTCACAAAAGATGCACATTTTGCAGGTGAGCTACAAAGATTGTGTGCGCAATGGAGAGCAGGTCCAACATTGGATTGTAGCACCCTGTTTAAAGATGTGATAGTGCTACCCACAGTTTGGGAGTGGCTGTAAAAGAAACATAAAGTTTGAAGCCATAGACTGGGTGGTAATAATAATGATAGTAAAGAAAACAATAATGATATAAAAAATAATACTGCTTATTATTATTTGTTCTTCTATAAGAGGCTCCATCACAAAATTGCCCTGATGCCAAACCCTCTGATAAACACTTGTTTAAATTCAAAGTCTATTACAAAGACTTTCAATCTGGAAAACTCTGCCAAGTCTTATCTGCTCTTCCAGACTGCCACGTCATCTGGATGTACCTCTGCCAATGTTTTTCTGCTCTCCAAGCCCCCTCAACATCCAATGGCATCCAGGTCTCTCATTCATAGGCCAATTCATTAGGGTCAAGTTCCCGTATCCAGCCTGCCGCAACCCTACTGCCAAAAATAAAAGCTTTTGGTTGATGTTTAGGTAATATGAGGTTTAAGGATTTTATTCCTTCTCAGAGTTGCTGTGATTTGCAGGTATTCATATACTAAACAAGACTAAAGTGACTTGTGCCAGCAATTTACGACTTTAATTGAGACTTTTTTTAGACTCTGACCTGAAATTATAACGGCAGACCCATTCAGACTAGGATACACCTCAGCAATTATTATTTAACCAATAAAGTGGCCTCAACGCCGTCCTTTTTTGACAATTATATCAAATTAAAACACAATGTTTATGTAAACACAAGACCAAAACAATGAACCAGGCTGATAGGGGTTTAATCCCTGCTATTCTTAGGCCTGAGGGTAGATTACATGTTTTTATTGTGTTGTATTTTTTGAGACTCTCAGTATAGCGACATTTCATTTAATATTACAAATGACTTATTTGTTAAAAACTAAGATTACCATAACAGATTTCCATGCTTCCCCACCCTTCCTTCAGAAGGAGGATGTGGCTGACACTTTTGAGTGATGACTTTTGTCAAATCAATGAGATGTGAACAAGTGTTGTGATAATGTTGTTAGCCAGCATCATTTTCTCTTGTTCTTGGTTCAGCTGGTGATTGATAGAGGGGCAGACCATTTTGTCCAAGGTCAATAGAAGCAGCAGTGTAAGGCCTAAACTCGCTGTGCAGCATGTGTCCTTGAAACTGCACACTAGGAAACTAAAATTAGGATGTGCAACCTGCTGGCTTGATAATAGACCCTTAAAGCTATAAAATAATGGTATTTTCGCATCTTGAAATATAAAAGTAATACATGTTTGTGAGATTTCTTGAATTGGACACGAGTGCTTATATATCTAATGGTATATATAATGAAAAGAGAACCTTAAAAACTGACAATGTCTGAGGACAGCTTTATATCAAATGCAAAGAATTTTTTGTTAGTCTGCTGACTGGTAGAGGACTCCTTAACTTATCCAGGTCCAGGTAAGACTGATCTGATTTAATTCTAATATTACAAAAAAGAAAAACACAGACATTAATGGTGTGGAAGCTAAAGGTCAAAACTGATTTTTTAAACTGTAGTTGGGAAACTATTAGCAGCATATTTTTCATGTGAGGGTTTATTTCACCTGAGTCAGTAGAATGGCTCATTATTTAACTCCCTGTTGTTGTTGTTGTTGTTGTTTTTCTAATTTCATGCAATATTCTACAGAAAATTGAAAAAAAAAATCAAAAAAGCTTTACATTGAACTCTTACTCTTGTTTTTTTAGCTAATGGTCTATTATCTGGTTGCTGCACTCCTGTTAGCTTCACCTCCCACTGAAACCTCCATCGTACCCCACAACGTAGATTTTCAATTAACCAAACTGAGAATATTAAGCAGTTGAAAAAAATCCATTTCTTTTTGTTAAACAGATTAGAAATGCTTACTTGATTCTCAATTAGCTGCTTAAATAAAGCTGTTTGCATTTGTTTGTGTGACATCCAGTTTAATACCCTACTATGCTAATTTTGTTGAATGCAGCATTTCAGGGGAACTCAGCCAGAGCAAGAGAAAATAAATGAGTGAATTTGTCTGAGTTTACTCTGTCATCTTGTGAGAAGAGACGAAAGGCTTTTCAAAATATAGTTTACAGTGGGTTTTTGCAATCTTTAATAATGTGAGTAACTATATTAAATTATATTACTATTCATAAATAAGCTTCATAGAATTACTCTTAAACTACTAAATGATGAATTCTGTCACAATCCCTGAGTAATTTCTTTTGCAGAGTTAGGAAGGATAAGAGATTCTTCTTTGTTTCTCACCATAAGAACTTTTTTTAAGATCAATTGCCCCCAAAACTGTGGTTATCACACCTTTAAGAAATTAAGATGTAAAATTAAGAAGTTAAATAAACAATAACATTTACTACTTTATAAAAATTCTTAAGATTTATTTAATTGAAATGTGTTGACATTTTCATAAAGAAAAAATAATGGAATTTTTTTAAGGTTCATATAAAATTTTTCAGTATTCCAAAATAAAGTGCTTTTGAAATTAATTAAATTCAGTTGAAATGTGAAGGTCATATCGTTCTTGTCCTTTAAAAGTAGTACGGGTTTAAAATCAGACTCTCACTTCTGCTCTCAACCATCTGGTGGCACTCTTCCAGCTTTTCACAACATTCACTGCTGTGGATCCAAAGCGGTATTACCTGCTGAACAAAGGCTTTTGTGAAAAGGATCAGGTTATCCACTCAGCAGCAGAGTCAGATAAAACATCTACAGGTTGTATATACAATTCCCACTGCTTAATTTCTATTTTACAAATGGAAATATAATTCTCTGCTGAGATTCTAAAAAATAATCTAAAGTAAACAAATTTAAACATCTATGCATTTCTAATGAAGTTGATAGGACAGTTTTTCTTGTCGAAACTGTCATTAATCAAGCTTGTTAATGATATGATTTTGATCCAAATTTATCTGATGAAACTTTAAAAAAAACAAACAAAAAAAACACAGTTGAAACATAGTGTTTTACAGAGTGGAGAATGTATGCAAAGATCAATAATGTATGCTATGTCCAAATGAAAAACAAGTCGGAGTGGAGTCGGAGTCTCCATGAACTAATATCCTCCACAGAATCTGAAAAGCCGTTGTTCTGGGAGGAATTTATCCGACCTTCTCCTCTGTTTGAGTGGCATCGACCCCTCCATCCCCTCTCTATCTCACCACGCCCGTCTTGACAGTCAGAAGCCACTTCCTCTCCTCCCCTTCCCAGACCCTAATGAGCCATCTCCTGGGGCAGGGCTTTTCTCCCGCCAGGGGTAAAGAGGCCATCATGTTGCTCATCTAAAGACGACACATAGCCATGACTTCCCCCTAATTGTGTGCCTGTGTTGGCTCATTTGTTTTCATCGTTAAAAATTCAGCCCCATATTTTTCCCCTCCCCACTGATAAAACCGGCTGTAAGCAATTTGTGGAAGGGAGGGAGAAAATCTTCTCTGGTGGCTTGGGAAGGCTCAGAGGCCTCACTCTTTTTCTCTGATATATGGAAACATCTAAAGACACACAAACAAAACCAGACTTACAAAGTACAATAAAAACACTAAACACATAAACACTAATTTTCTCTTTCATTCATTATGCAGACAAACACGCAGTAGTACACACACTTCAGACGACCATCCCCCCCTTGGGACTTTTTGCATCTGTGGTGAATTTCAGAGTAGTAAACATGAAGCCTAGACTGACTGCGACCTGGAGGAGAAGAGACCTTTAGCAGAGACATTAAATATTGATGTGGTAAAGTTATGCAGATTGTTTATTGACCAACTTCACAGAGGAAAATAAGAGAAAATCCCATCTGTCCAGCCAACTCTATTTCTAGTGTAATTAGACCAATTTCTCCATACTGTTTCTATGCATTTCCTATGGAGGAAATCATTTAAAGTATGCTCCCTTCGCTGAACTGCTTCTCCAGAGAAATGCCTCAGTTTGTGCAGAATGGATCAAATTATTGTTTCCACAAATAGCCTGTAACATCTCATTCACACACAATTACGAGTGATTGGATGAAAGCATGCCCCTCCCAACTGTCACTTGACTTGACTGTGACATTTGCCAGGTGGTGTTTGCCTCCACCGTTCGGTTATTATTAGGCTAATGGCCTGGAAGCGTCTGTTTATCTGATGAAGGAAATTAAGAAACAAGTATGCTGCAAAATACAGTCAAGGCCATTGTTTCAAGAAGGGCAGTTTCCAAGGATCCTTGTTTCATACATCTTATATATCAATACAGGCACATAGCTGATATCTCATGCCTGACATCTGAAAAATGCTTCCTAAAGAAGGATTGTGCTGATTTGTTTTACAAAGAATATGTTCACACATTAAAGCTTAGTTTTATCTGTAACAAACCTGAGCTAAAGAAAAAGCAAGACTATTTTGCAAATAGAAGTTTAAATGACATGCATTTGTAATCACCCCCCTTGTTCTGATATCAGTAAATAAAAAAAAACAGCATATGAAATTTCTTTGAGAAATAAACTTTCCATCTAACAGAAGTCCAGCTGTGTTTATCTTAAAATCAAGAAGAATTTGTCTGATGTGTTCGTCAACAGCAGCATTGTGAAGACCAAGGGACACAGCACACATGTTAGGAAGAAAGTTGTGGTGAGGTTTGAAGCAAAGGTTTTAAAATCATCTCCAAGCTTTAAATTCCTCACAAAACTTGAGTTGATCTAACATCTAAAAATGAGAGTTGCATGGCAGAACGGCAAACATGCTAAGGCCTGAACGGTTAACTGACAGACCAGGCAAAGAGAGAATTAATCATACAAGCAGCCAATAGAACAAAGGTAACCCTGGAAAAGCAGAACTGATCTACAGCTTGGGTGGAAGAATGTGTAAACAGGTGAATCATTGGTTGTGCACGCTACAAAAACTGCCCTTATGAAGAGTGAAGATGAAGATTAAAGAAAATGATACAGTACTTGCTAGAACTTTAGCATCCAGAGTGAGACCCTATCCTAGTTGTGATGATGTCTAGAAACTATTGATAGTTTACAAACAAACATTTCAAGATTTTTCTTTTTAAATCAGGGTTTTTAATTTAAATAAAGATGAATAAATCCTGGTAAATATGGGAAATTAAAATGTGAGATTTACACATACATTATACAGGGCTTAGACAATGAAACTGAAACACCTGGTTTTAGACCACAATAGATTATTAGTATGGTCTAGGGCCTCCTTTTGCGTCCAATACAGCGTCAATTCGTCTTGGGGATGACATATACAAGTTCTGCACAGTGGTCAGAGGGATTTTAAGCCATTCTTCTTGCAGGATAGTGGCCAGGTCACGGTGTGATGCTGGTGGAGGAAAATGTTTCCTGACTCGCTCCTCCAAAACACCCCAAAGTGGCTCAGTAATATTTAGATCTGGTGACTGTGCAGGCCATGTTCATCAAACCAATCTTTCACCAGATACACGGCACCTCTTTCAGGATACAATGTTTGAACAATTGGATGCACATGGTCCTCCAGAATGGTTCGGTAGTCCTTGGCAGTGACGCGCCCGTCTAGGACAAGTATGGGGCCAAGGGAATGGCATGATATGGCAGCCCAAACCATCAGTGATCCACCCCCATGCTTCACTCTGGGGATGCAACAGTCTGGGTGGTACGCTTCTTTGGGGCTTCTCCACATCATAACTTTTCCGGATGTGGGGAAAACAGTAAAGGTGGACTCATCAAAGAACAATACACGTTTCACATTGTCCACAGCCCAAGATTTGCGCTCCTTGCACCATTGAAACAAACGTTTGGCATTGGCACGAGGGACAAAAGGTTTGGCTATAGCAGCCCGGCCGTGTATTTTGACCCTGTGGAGCTCCAGGCGGACAGTTTTGGTGAAAACAGGAGAGTTGAGGTGCACATTTAATTCTGCCATGATTTGGGCAGCCGTGGGTTTATGTTTTCTGGATACAATCCGGGTTAGCACCCCAACATCCCTTTCAGACAGCTTCCTCTTGCGTCCACAGTTAATCCTGTTGGATGTGGTTCGTCCTTCTTGGTGGTATGCCGACGTTACCCTAGATACCGTGGCTCTCGATACATTACAAAGACTTGCTGTCTTGATCACAGATCCGCCAGCAAGACATGCACCAACAATTTGTCCTCCTTTGAACTCTGGTATGTCACCCATGATGTTGTGTGCATTGCAATATTTTGTGCAAAACTGTACTCTTACCCTGCTAATTCGACCTTCACACTCTGCTCTTATTGGTTCAATGTGCAATTAACGAAAATTGGCCACCAGGCTGGTCCAATTTAGCCATGAAACCTCCCACACTAAAATGAGGGGTGTTTCAGTTTCATTGTCCAGCCCCTGTATATTAAAGCTATAGTTGGTAATCCTGTTCAGAAACACTTTTTTTATATATTGCATGAAATGTTCCTTTTATCCTGAGAGTAGTCAAGACCTTATGTATTCAGAAAAAAGAACTAAATAAAGCACACGTCTATGAGATGCCAGCCTCTAAAAACTTCAATCCCTGTCAATGGATCCAAGTGGAAAAAAAAGAATTAGATGCCTTCATCTCCGTCCCTTCTCCCCCACGCCACACTCATCAGGTTCGGTTGTTAAAGGAATTATTCACAACACCCCTTTCCAAAAGTTGTGAGGTAAATATTGCTACAAATAACATGCTAAAACTTGTATGGTTAGTATTGCTAATCCTAGCACGCTACCTTGAAATCTACAATAATAATATAGTTTATTTACGGGCGAATGTGACATGAGGTAGTTAGGTTTAAGTCCTAAGCGTTTTTGAAAGAAATGGCTAAGTTGGCTACCCCCTGCTTTGCAAAGTTCTGCTGGGAAATGCACATTCAAGTTTGCCAGGGGAAGGCGTAGCTTGTGCTCGCTCTTCAAAATGACCAACCATAGCATTAAATATACACTAAATGATGTTTTCAGGTCTTTGTTTCTGTTAATTATTATAATTTTCATCTATCAGTAGGAAATGAGAAATGATAAGTAATTATCTTGCACTTTATTAAATCTAAAGGCCCCATAGCATTTTACATTAAATTCAATCATTCTCCTATTTACACATTGTCACTATGTCACTTCAGTGTACTTTCTAGATTCAGCACTGTACTGAAATGTGCTTTATAAATAAACTTGCCTTGCCTTAGAGGTTTTTTCTTTAGAATTTTACTTTCAGTCCGACAAAGAATCGACCCTCATTGAAAATATAATTTATTAAAAATGACTGTATGGATTGACTCTCCTCATGTCTCAAAGCTTTTGTGAACGAGGTAAGGTGTATTTTTTTTAAATATACAAAAAAAAAAAAAAAACAATAGAGGTAGCAAAGCAAAGATGATTGGTGGCAGACTTTAGAAGATACAAAGTTTTGAAAATCTGTGGAAACTGTTTTGACAGCTCTCAATTTCTGATATGTAAATTTGGAGAGTACACCTTTCTCCCACCAATCTTTTCTCTAGCCTTTCATCCTCAAGGATGGAGAAAAGCACAGAAGGAACCAAGCACTAAACTTATCCTTTCACAGTGTCAGCAGCAGAAATCACCCTTACTGACAGAAGGTTGCTGCTACATAAGAACGAACTGCAGATATTAAGAACTTCTTCTACAGTGCTTATCTCATATTGGTGAATTGAATAAAAACATATTTCCATTTTCCTGGCAATGATTTAATTTTAACAAAACAAGTTGTGATATTTAAACAGATTTCCTGTTGGATGTCGTTTGAGGAAATCAAAAGGAAAACTTCCTTATTGTTTAGAACAGGAAAATACATACATAGACAGCAACGAACCCCAACAAGCATTCCCATTTGAGTATTTGACTATTCAAACAAAAAATAAATATTTAGTGAGGCATGACTTTCTATAACAGAAAAGTACTGCTATTTTTGAATGATGACACATCACATATAACTGCAGAGAATGATTAATCATTTGGCTTTGTTTTATTAGCAAAGGTTTGTTTTTGTTGGCATAAACCCTCACTTTAGTGGTAACATGTTGAATGACTTTTTAGTTGCATCACAGAAATAAAAATGTCAGAAATATTGATACGTTATCTAAAGATGCTACTATGCAATAAAAGGGGAGGGGATTTGTGACAGTTACTGAAGAATTTGAGTGTCTTTGGACAAAATTTGATGCAAATTTATTGTATATTCAATCAAATTGAATTTTGAGGACAAAACAGAGTCCAAGATCCTGCAACAACGAAACATGTTCAGCAGCTTGACCTTCAAGAACACTCCAAGAGATGTTCATAACCACAAAGCTCAATTAAAAAAAAAATTGATTTCAATTGCAAAAATCTGAAGTTTCGCCAGGATTTTTCTTTTTTTATGTCTTTTTGAAAGAAAACATCTGCTGATGCCTGCTAAGTAATAATGCATGTACACTGCCATTTAGGTAAAATAAACTGCAAATGCTTTAACACCTATGATGTTTAGACCAAGAACCCAGAAAAGACTTCTACCTTAAAGCTGCAAGAATGTGCATGTTTTTATTTAAATCTTTGTCATTAACTGTCATTAACCACTGTGGCAAATGACTAATTGATCCCTTTTGCCACAACGAACCTTTAAATCTTTGAGTATTGATGCTGATGTTTAGTCTCTAAAATGATTTCTAATACTTTCCTCCTCTTTGCTTAACAATGTACTGTGCAAATATTCCCCTAAAAGACCTTCCATTTAAAGTGGGGCCTTTTCTACAGCCCTGATCAAAATGACATGACACCACTTAAACAATTGTGAGAATTTGCATTTGCACTATAAAATCTTAAGAAAGGTTCTAAATAGAACTTTACAGTGGGAAAAAAGAAAAGGGAACAACTGTTGGGATCTGGGAGTTTTGCCACCTTCCTCCAGCAGAGCGCGCCGTGGGTCTCCTGGGCTGGAGCCCTCAGCAC
>JAUZNJ010039107.1:0-10842 GCA_034780135.1 Jordanella pulchra | reverse complement strand
GATAGATAGATAGATAGATAGATAGATAGATAGATAGATAGATAGATAGATAGATAGATAGATAGATAGATATTTATGTGTGTTAATACTGAGTTCTCTTCATTCCCTTTAATATTTTGTAATTAGTTAAAAAACTACCCTTGAGCATACTGAACAAAAAGTTTTCAAGTTCAATTGGAAGACTAAATAAGTACCAAAAGGGTGCACGTTTCTTCTCTTATAGCTGTTTTTGGAATGAAATGCTTGAAAAAATGAATACACTTTGATCCATTCAAGTATAAGAACACCGAATTAAAAATGATATTAATATTGGTCAGAATGAAAAATGTCAAATATTGGATCCATGTATATATCAGTCTATATCATATTTTTCCCATAACTAGAAACTTTGGTTGCATTTAACTTGTTTTGCTATGCACAGGAAGGCTAAATAAGAAAAGACAACCCCGACATTCCATCTCCCTGGTTTTAGCAATAAATATAGTTACTGTAACAATTCGTGTGTTGATGTATCCTATAAAAAATCTAAAACTGAATTTGATTAAAGTCTAAATTTTTATCAGACAAATGTTCTACAATAAACAAACATAAAGATATCAAAGAAGCAGTTAAACAATTGTGTGGCAGATAATCCTTTCCTAATAGTTTGATATTTCTATAATAGAAGAGAAATACATTTTCAACATGTTTTGTAACATAATTTACCTCTTCTGTCAATAGCAACTAAAGTTATTCAAAAATGCAAAGAAAAACAAAACAAATAAGAAGAAAGTAGTTTACACGTTGCTTCTTACTGTAACATGGAGTCTGGGATAACAAATCCAACAAGTTTAAGAACGCATGGGGAGGTTAATAGTCTGCCTAATAGGAAACATTACGGTTGCAAAAAAATGCTTTTGATTTTATGACAGGGTTTTTTTTCATCCACATACCTTTAAAAAATGGGCTCTATATTTTCTAAAAACATTTTCAAAATTATTTTGCACAAATACTTTTGGTTTTACAGCTCTTTGAACAAATAAAATTAGATCTAAAGTTCCATATGACATGTCAGACTATGCCGCAGTTCTGCAACAGCACACGGCCATTTTTGATCACACCCCCTGATGGCTGGCATCATTGTAAACTTGAGATGCTGTTCCAATGATGGCTCGGGGGTTCTTGTGCGACCATTTCCAGTGATGTAATCTGCATACATTACATAAACATGTTCTGTGCGTATAAAATGCCAGCACTGCTGCATGGTATACAGTTCACTTTATGCATGGCTCAATGAACCGACAGCTAAATATTACACCCAAAGGCCTTGTCTTATGCAGAAGGTAATCAATAGTGTAAATCACTACATTTATCTAGCCATATTCCGTTTTATCAGGGTAAAACTGCATTTGGCACAATTTGGCACCACTGTGCAAAAATCTAATTTCTGCCTAGCACACTGCCCACTAAAACCTTTGTGGAACAAACATGCTTTAACTTATTCAGTCCAAATTTGCTTGAGTTATAGTCAAGATGTGGTTCTAGAAAGTCTAAGAACTCATCCAGGGTTTCAAATGGGTTTTCATGGAGTTTTGGAGTGTTTACTTTGGTTTAAAAAAATCTGGCGAGGCTAAAAATGTTTCTTTTTTTTCTTTGTTTAATCACCTATAAATCAGACATGGTGACATTTACAGGGGTGGTTCCACCTAAAAAATATTCCTTAACACCTTTCTGTGATATAAATACAAACATTTGTATTTCCAATTTATAGTTTGGGAGCTGTAGTTGCTTTAATTCACATATGTAATTTAGGTTTTATGACCCAAAACTGAACAACTGATTTTTTAAAAACAGGTTTTAAAGCTTTTTAGAGTCACCAACTACTTAAATGTGGACTAAGAGCAGAGTTAAGCGACATGATGAATAACATGAAAGATGAGGGTACCTTTTAGCAATAGCATTAAAGACATAAACTTAACCCAGAAGAAAAAATATGAGTCAACTACATTTCTGTATCTAAACACAATACCTTTATAAGTACAAATAGGCTAATGTCCACAACATTATAGAGTATTTTAAGTATCAGTGAATCTATTGTTGATCAATATTTAAGAGATGTTGAATTAAACCAGCATAAACTTAATTATGTGCACTGACATGAGATCAGAGTAGTTTTTTTTACACAAAAGCCAATACAAAATGGGTGGAAAACAAAGGATTTTAAAGCTAATAACTTTAGAACACCATTTTTCAGAAACATGCAATTACCTGTAGGCACTATGAGGCACAACATAGAAACACACAGAAATTGACTAACATGTTTGAATACTAGAGGCCAAAAACAAAGAGACTGCAATTAAAGAACCTTAATTCCAGTAATAAATTTAGCAAATCTTGCATTTAAATTAATAATGAGAAAATGCAACAATCTTAGCTGTAACTGACAAAAACATTTTATCAACTAATGACCCAGAAAAACAATTCTTTGAGATTTTTACAAAAAACAGTAGTTTCAAATCACTGATCCCTCTATTTCTGATTTCCTATATGAAATGAATCTTCATTACCTAAATGAGCAACTGCCCACAAGCCCCCGGAATGGTTTATTAGGTAACATCAAATAATAAATGTGATTGTAAGTCCATCCAGGTATGATAGGTGTGCTCTTGGCTGAGGAGAACTGAGACAAGGTGAAAGCTCCCAGTGTGGAGGTCCAACATGAGACTGTAAGATTGCATTCCTTAAAAATGCAATGTCAGTTGCTTTAAGCCCATAATAACATGAGATTGTCTTTTGATTTGAACAAATAAAAGCCATCTACTGCAGGTAAGACACTATGCATTATTGCAAGTACATTTGTATATTAGAGATTACATAACATACCTGACGTACTGGATAATAATAACAGGAGCTTTTGTTATACAAAGCATCTAGCAATGTGTCAGACTCCAGTCCTGGAGGGCTGGTGTCCAGCAACTTTTAGATGTCTGTCTGCTTCAAGTACCTGAGTCAAATAATCAAACCATTCGTAGGACTGCATGCATAGAAGGTAAATTAGCCACTCGATTTAGGTGTGTGGGACCAGGGATATATCATAAGGTTACAGGATACCTTGAGATCCTGAGTTTTTACCCCCCTGATAGCTGGTTTAATCTTAGTGTTAATACTGATGCTTTGTTTTCACAAAAAATGTACATTTTAAATAGTTAATATTTTCCTTATTATTTATCTGTAAAGTGAATCACCAATTGGATTTGGAGCTAAGAGGTATTATAACCATAATTAATTCTTAAAAATCAGTGCAACCCAAATGAGACGACAAGGGATCTAGTAGTCCTTGTGGACCACCTCAGCTGCACAGGCCTGTGCTTGTTTCTGAAAACAAGAGTTTTTCATCTCAGCCAGAGGCCACAGTCTCCATTTTCCCTATTTCCAAGCAACTCTTCCGCTGATGACTCATCCCCCCTGCCTTATTACAAGGAGCAGCTCTCATTCTCCATTGTACTTCAGTTCACACACCTTATAATGAAATTGAGATGCCAATGCAAAAGGAAGAATCTGTAATAAATGATTTTCAAATGTTCCAGAATATTTATTTACACTACAGAAAAGATGTCATATGATGTTTACATGTATATTTCTTGAAGAAATTTGCTGAAAATATCAATTTATTTGGCAACAAAGACAAATATGTTAAGCATACAATACATTCAACATGAATATAAATGTTCCTAAAACACATTAAAGCAAAGTGCTTGACTATGTGTTTCAGATAGACCTGGAAATGTATATAAGTGCTATTTTGGGGATGGCTGATTATGTTACTCAGATCAAAACAAGGTTGGAAAGATATGAAAAGCCAGAGGTGTTCCCAGAATCAAAGCCATGCTGTTGTCTGTGCCCCACAGAAGTTGAAGCCTACTATCTATTTCTGCTGCACAGCTACCGAAATTCTTAGCAACTCTCAGGCAAATGTATATATTTGTACTTCTTTTTAAAAGACAAATTCTCTAAGATACAACAAAACATATGAAAATGTCAATTTACTATGTATAGACTAATCACCTTTACTATAATGCAATTAAAAATGTGTGTTATTTTTTACAATGCAAAGATCCTTTATAATCATACACTGAGAACCCTTGCAAAAATCAGGAGCTTTGACCTTGTCTGGTTAGCATTTCAAAGTAATTTCAAGCCAAACCATATATTTTTGAAATTGTTTTGAAACCTAAACCTGACCAGATATAAAATGTCCCTTCACATATACAACAACAAAATGTCCATAAAATGGGGAAGGAGACGGAAATTTTGAATTTGCTATGTATAACACAGCATTTATATGTGAGGCAGCCATTTCAACACTTAAGCAAATACTGAAGAAAAAAGTGTGCCTTTTATGACCTAGACACAAGTCCAAAACCACAAGAAACATTGTGGATTTTCTAACAAACATCTTTATCTTATTGTAAAGGATGATGTGTTATTTTTTTTAGTTCTGCAACATGAATGCAACTCCCAGTCTCTACACTCTGAGATATTATGAATACAGACCTTTGGCTGTGATTATTAGGTTGCATTGTACAACTGTAAGCTTAATTAATTTGTTGGTTTTTTTTTCAAATGCCTACTGTATATTTCCAGGGGAAAATAACTCTTCAAATTCTGGGGGAACAATTATATATTTACTTATGAATGAAAGTGAACCTGCTGCAGTGTCTCATTCAAATATAAAATAAAAAAACTAAAATATTCTGTTGTCAAATGTGAGTCAGCCAGACTAACTTTTGAACTTTTACTCACAATGGTGTTTGAGACGAGCCTGGCCAGCCAGACTGAATTACATTGTCAGTCTGGTAAGGCTCAGACTCTCTGGTCTAAATCAGACTGGACCAATCAAAACATGGGAGGCAGGAGCTTACACTTAGAGTCAAGACTGCAGCTGCAACAAAGCATCGTTATAAAACGTCCATATTTCCTATATAAGCTGGATGTGTCTTAAAATTTTAAAACACTGGCTTCTGTAAGAGATTTTATTTTAAAAAAGACATTTTGGCATCACAATCACAGTTATCTGAGTCGATCTAAACTTTTATTGCTGACTCTGTTAGTCCGGCCCTGGTAAGCTGTACCAGAGGCCACTGTAAGTCAGTCTGGCAGGCCAGGCTAGCTTGGGACAGGACAATGATATCAGTTGTGGTAGATATTCTAAAAAAAGAGACTGATAACATCAGTGTTATCATGAAAAGTGAAAGTTTAGACCTTAGTTTAACAGAAATGCTGTGCTTAGAATGCACCTCAAGGATGTACTTTCTTTTTCTTATTTTTTGCTATGTTGGGAGGATGTTCTTCATTTTAGTTGGATAAGGGTGCAGCAGCCCTATTTTAAAACTTCAATGTTTAAATCAAAACTGGTAGGGTGAGTGAGGGTATACCGAGTTTTGATTGCATATTGTTTAGGCCCTCATGACAAGGATTTAACATAAGATTTGATTGGAATCAAAGGAAAACAATTCATATTTGAGAGAAATGTTATTTTTCTATAAAAAATGGCTTTAAATGTAAGTAGGTTTTAAAGTTATTCTGCCCTCTTGTGGCATGACATTCATAACTACAACTTTAAGTATATCCTTCATGGTCAATATTTGAAATAAGACAGCCTAAACTATACACTACATCTACATTCTGTTGTCCACTTTATACACATTTATTATTCATGTTATACACTAGAAATAAATCACGATTTAAAAAGGCTTACAAAAGAGTGCTAATTGCTGCCGGTGCAGGTATCAACACTCTGCTTGTTGCATTCTATTACTGGTATATGCATAGGACTCAATGTGTTCGATAACATTTATTTTTCTTTTCCTGTATGATTTAGTCAGTGCGTGTTGGCAAAAGCCTTATAGCGAGGCCAGTGATGAGTCAGCCGGGCTGCAGTTTTGGGAGCTGGAGGTGAGAATAACACAGAGGGGAGGAGGAAGACAGGGACAGAAACAAAACAAGCACATGGGAAGACAAGCAATGAGAGATCCCATTGTGTCTAAGACTGAACTTGGACACAAGTGCTTTCTCTTAAGAATCACTGGAATGCAAAAGGTCTGCTAACTCCAAAAGCACCTCATTAATAGTCACCCTTGAAATGTTTAACACCATAAAATGGAGTGATGTGTTCCATACATAGATCACTTTCAACTTTGCAGATGCCTTTCCTTAATCAGTAGTCTGGGTTAGGAGCTGCTGTCATGTTCAGGCTTCATGTCATCTACACTTTGGTATAACAGCATGAATGTAAATGTTTCGTTAAATATTTCCATTAGAATGCATAACCATGTTAGACACACTTATATACTTCCTATCATACCAGATATATGAGTCACTCTTGGAGTATTCCCTTCCATATCCAGCAAATTTCCGTCAGGATCAGATTGCATTCTGCGCCTGTATTTACTCCCAGCCAAGATGACTTCATTTCCAAACATTACTGAAAAAGCAATAGTTAACTCTGGGCCTGTGTTAAAGGGGACTATATTTTCCCTCCTTTTGATACATATATATGTCCAGCCCCTTCAGTTCTGTATCATGAAAATAAAATTCCCTGCACCAATTGCTCTAAAAAGCTCCCAAATTTCTATTTACTATTTGGTTGCAGTTATAAAACCAGCTGTGAAGAAAATAGGGAAACAAACTGACCTGTGAAGACGAAGGAACACATCGAATAGATCAAACGTTTTAAACAGGACAATTTATATAAATGAATATAAAAAATGTAACCTTTCAAATCTTTTGGCAAGACCCCAAAAACCATGGACTGGACCATTAAAGAATCCAAATAAGGAGAGCATTGCGAGGGTAAAAAAAAATTGCAAGTGATTTATGAGTGATATTTGGATCAAAAGAAGTTTCCTTGTTTGAGATACAAAGACTTTCTGAAAATCAGATTCTGTGGAAATTTTGAAATTTTGTTTGAAACACAGTTTCAAACATAAAATATGGCAATGGAAATTGATCACAGTTATTGGTAAGATGAATTTGGCTAAATTCATTTGGTAAAAGCTACAAAACATGGCAAAGTTCCAGCTGGGCAAACAATCTTATAAGCATTTTAGTAACCTGTCTTTACTTTAGTAGCCAGCACTTTAGTAACCTGTCTGTCTGTGTGTCCATCCATCGATACGTCTGTCTGAATTTCCATCTGTCTGTCTGTGCTTGTGTGTGTGGCTATTTTTTTGTTACCCTATGAGGACAAATCCCCAGAAACATGTTACATTTTGGGAACTATAGGTACTTGTGGGGACCAGCAACTGGTTCCCATAAGGAGAAGTTCTTTTCTTGGAAAAAGCAGGGTTAGGTTTAGGACTAAGGTGTGAATTGATTTAGGTTAGGTTTAGGATTAGATATGTGTTGGTAATGGGTAGGGTTGGGATAAGGATCAGGGTTAGGCTATAGAAATAAATGCAACATGAATAGAAGTCATTATAATAGAACCAATATAACAGAATGCCAATACTGATTACAGAGGCTTTGATTTTTCTTATAATCTTCTAGCTTAAAGCTGCTTAAAAACAGTCTGTTTTAGTGGGTGGCTTCGAGGAATGAGCTAAATGTTTTTTATTTTTGTTGGCTCCTTAAGTGTTTTCAAAACTGCTCTTCGGGGCATGGTGCTCTGCATATTTAAGATGTTTTCCTGCTTCACCACACTTTCATTGAATTGATGAGGTTGTAACAAGCTTCTGTTAAACGTGACAACAAGCTGAGCTAATTCATTTCTTTGAATAAAGTCTGACAAAGCAGGGACACATCTAAAACCTATAGGACATTGAACAGTGAAGGTCAGAGTCTAGAGGTGGGTAGAGTACCAAAATTTTACTCAGGTAAGAATAGCTCTATGTTATACGACATTTTTTTCAAGTGAAAGCAGAAAGTAATCATCAAGAAACTACTCAAGTAAGAGTCAAAGAGCACTTGGTAAAATGGTACCAGGTACTGAATAATTATTAGCTCATAAATCCTGATTATGTGTAAATTCTGGTTTTCAACAGTTAAACATTTTTTTTTAAATAAAAATAAAGAATATATATAAAAAAAAAACAAGAAGTGCTTTAGCAAGTATTTGTTTTCAACGTTAAATAAGGTTGATTTTTACAATAGGCATTACATATATGTCAGGAAAGAATAACGAACTTAAAGAGGATGAAGAAAAGCTACAATATCCACTGTTAACTATACATTTAACTGATCTCGGTATACTTGTGGTGGGTAGAGAAACAGACATTTTATTCAAGTCAGAGTAGTGTAGTAATAGTCACAAATATTTAACTTAAGTTAAAGTAAAAACTAAGAGTAAAACTACTCATTAAAATATTTTTTTCCTGAGTTTCTAAATAAAATATAGTATAGTATAGTAGGTAAGTAAGTGAGTAAGTATAGTTGAGTAAATGTAGATAGTTACTACTGACCTGTGGTTAAGAGAAATAGGCTTTGTGTTCTCTGTCAAAGTTTTCCCTGAGGTAGCAAACTATTAAAAATACAATTTTATGATGTGTCAACATAGTTTTAACAAAGAAAGAAGTCTAGTGACACTTATGAATGTGGTGAGTAGGCCAAAAAATACTGTCTGATTGTTTTTTGATATGGAAGTCAGAGAGTGCGTTAGAAATAGCTGAAGGTGATCAAGTTAGTGAACGGTCGGAAGCTGTGTCTGTTGGTGGTAATTTACAACTTTCCTGTTATAAATAACCCTGCTCTCTGGTTAAATTGCTTTAATGTCTTCTGGTAGACTTTTGACTTGACTGTTTGACTTGATTTTTAAAATCTTAACTGTCGAATTTATGTCTGTAAATCTGCATTGTTGTTCTGTTTAAAGTATTTACCCCAAAACTAAACACTTTAAATGCCTATTTGTCAAGCAGTCTCCAAATAAGGACATTATAGTCATTTTACAAAACAGGTAACATTTCTGGCATGATGATACACAATGCATGTCTGAGTATGGTGGATTTAGCTAGTATTTCTTTAGATATAAAAAAGATGCTTAAAGATAGCCTGAAGCTCAAATAGCTACAATGGGTTTGCTTTTTATAGGCATATTTTGATAGGGGCAATTTTTACTAGCGACATCTGCAAAGCAAGAAGAAAAACCTGACAAAAAATGTGTAATCAATTCAAACAAATGCAGTTAAAAAAGCTGTTCCACATAATACCAAGAACATACACATTTGTTAGTATGACTGTCATTATGAAGTCCATTATGAAGTCCATGATAAAAAAAGAACACACCAACTTCATGTATTTGATGCTGTTCTTTTATGAGGCTTGCAACATAAGGAACAACAGCCCTGGATCCCTCATAGGTTTCCATTTACCTGTACTTAGTCACTTCTGCATTTTTTCTATTGGTCCTTCAATGAAAAATGATACATCTCAAAAGCTGGTACGTTAATAAAATGATCAGCAAGAATGTATAATTTTGTAATGGTTGGATTATTTGGCCATTTAGAGTGACAGGATGGCTTTCTGTTACACAAATAAAATGCAGTAAAATAGACCATATGCTAAGATTTAGTAATGCTACATGTAAAAAGCATTTATTCTCAAAAAAAGGTCCATCTACAGAAAGAATTTCTCTGAACCGAGCTAAGATTTGACAAATTTTAAGCAGTCTTGACAAGATGTTTTTTAGACAGCTGCTTTGACTTTCCATCATATGTCACATGTCCTTATCTATATTACTGTTTTGGTAGATTAAAACATTAGCAGAGATAATCATCTGTTGCAAAATAACACCAGGGTGGAAGAAAAATTATCTAGTTTTTCTTAATTATTATGTGACAGAATTGCACCTCTAAAATGTTGTTTGAAGAGTGCTTTATTATGGTGGCACAAACTAAATCTCCATCTTTAAGTCAACACTCTTAACATTGTCATCAGCATTTTTTTCTTTTTACTTGTCAGCAGCAATTTTGCACCACCTTTGTCCAGCCAGATAGATTTCTTGCACTTACTATGAGCAAGCAGCCCTCACTTATTTTAAACAAAGATTACTTTTTTCCCTTGAATTGTGGCAGCCTGAATTCACATACACTTGTAAGTAGGAAGTGTGTCTAACCTGATATGAACCACATAAAATATGGATGGTATAAAACATGTGTTGCTGATTATGTAAAAGAAATATTCTTCGTTGATGAAATGTCAATGAAATGTATAAGAGGAAGAAGAGTTTGAAGATATAAGAATTCAAATAAAGGTGTGTTCAAGTTCTGGTTATCAAATGTCATTATGACATGGGCTGCCTGTGAGCTGACTTTCAAAGAAAAAGAGGATGACGCACGAGTCTAAGTGTTGAATGGTGCACAGAAGAACCAAGAAATGAAAGTGCTAGAAAAGGCTCACTGAGAGGCAGCTGGAAAATTTACAAGCATTAGAAGATGGACTGACACTAACAGTTTACTAAGTTTTTCCAAATGTATTTGTCATTCTAACGATCCATTCAAAAACATCCACCCTAACATATTATCAATTAAATTTGCTCTCTAAAGATATATAACATTTTGAATCAGTTAATTAACCTTTAGTTAGTTAACTTTTAAAAGATTTCAGTGTTCCAGAAATTATGTAACAAATTGTGACAATCCTAATTTTAAGTAACAATGTATTTAACTGTGAACAAAACAGACTACACATATATAAACAGAGGATATTTTAAATGATGGACACAGAACTGTAGAACAGCGTGAAGACTGACAACCCATGGCCTGTACATATATAGCTGTAAGGGATTGTGAAATTGCGGACCCAGAATTCAACCAGACAGCGAGGTGCGTTTTAAACAGTTTATTTAATTAGTTCTCTCGGGATGGTGAC
>JAUZNJ010039106.1:0-10842 GCA_034780135.1 Jordanella pulchra | reverse complement strand
CCAAGCATCATGTTACCCTCGTTATCCACATCTTTTACAACAGTAAATGACAGCTGAATGTTTGTTTTTTTTGTGTGTTTTTGTTCAAAGGTGAATGAAAATTTTCTCTACACACAAAAAAATCTTCCCTCTGCTTAAAATGTCCTCAAAGCAAAAACATTTTATGGTCAGTAGAATCAAACTTTAGTCCAGTTTGGAGATCCAGGGAGACATTCTCATGGAGGAGTCAATCTAATCAAAACAGGGGTTTTACTAGGGTATGTTTTTACCATTTCAAGTCAAATTCCAGTACAAACTTTTGTAGTTAATGTTTCCACCAAACAATGGCTTTTGGCTTTAGTCCAATTAAAATTTAGCAATAGCTTTTTTTCCCAACCATTGTTAGCATACTGTGGCTATGGTGATGTTAGTCAGTGTAGCTAAAGTATGCTAGCATGCTGTTGTATACTTAGGCTACATGCAAACTATGTTTATGCTAAAGAAAAACTTGGACCTAAAACAACCAAAATGTTCTGGATTATTTATTATTTTATTGTATCTGTGCCTAACCTGAAACAGCTGTGTACTCATTAAATGCTTCTTTATGTCTTAACAAACTGGTTCCTACCATTCAGCTATTATCATTTGCAGAAAAGGTTGATGATAATGGAAAAAAAGAAAGTATTTAAGAACAAAGACAACAGTTTTAGAAGAAAAACTAGCCTTCTTTATATTTTCAATTTCAATATCATAAAAAGACCACCTCCCTGTGTGACTTTGGGATTTTATTGTTTTAGTTTGTTTCTTGCTGATTTCGGATTTCAAAATATACGAAAAAATTTTGCAGTCATGGTTATAAACAACTGTTTAAGCTAAACCAGTCTCCCATCAGAGGTTGTGTTTCAGTGGGTTCAGGTGGGGGAAATTAGCAGTCAACTCCCCTTTGAGAATGTTTTCTTTTTATCCAAACTGAGATTCTTCTGACACTGTCTATTTAAAATAAGACACTGACTTTAACTAGTTAAAACACCCATACTTCAGAAAAAAATAGGATAAATAAATCTACATGTATCCATACAGTGTAGTGGCTGTTCAAAACTAACCCACACAAACATGAAATAAAATAAAAAAGAAATTATCTCTTGTAACACTTAAACCAATGGAGCCTTTTAGACATTTTTCATGGACATTTTTAGTGCTTTATTAAAAAGATTTTGCTTCCTAGATGTGTTATTGTGTTTTATTCTTTTTTTACACATTGAGAAAAAGTAATCATCCAAAATATCATTGTAGGAAGTTCATTGTAAACACAGAACGCCTGTATCAGATAATGTCACTTTGGAACATTCAGGGGTCTCAGAAAACAGGTGTCAGTCATCATATCAGTGTCATGCACCAGGTCCTGTGGATACAGTGTATTTTAGTGTATTTTGCAGGGCATGCTAGGTAACAGGCTAGCGGCCTAGGAAGCAAAGGAGGGAAAAAAAATCTGATTTTTTTTTTCTACATCTGTATTTATTCCTTAGTGTCATTCATGTCATGCAGAAAGTTAGCAGCTTAAATTCTCTCTGATGCCTTTTTCCGATATGAAGAAGTGTGTGTTGGGTAAATGGTGAACTCTATGGTAATGTCAATTAACTTCTTAATATGACGCTTTGGGTATGTTTTTAATGGTTATTATACCAGGAACAGCAGTTTATCATCACCCCCCTTTTTATATTTGACAATCCTCAAAATGTAAATGTTAACACAGGAACCTTTGGCTGTGTGTACATTGCTTATCTCTTTTAGAAGGCTAACAATCAGTTGTGTTTTAATGTTTTATATGCTGCAAAACGTCTTACCAGCAAACTAAGTTAATGCAGTTGGAAAATATCGTATTTAGTTCACAAAAGTGATTTTAAGTCATAAGTTTGGTGGGGTTAAAACGTTTTTTTTTATGAAGTACAATTTTACTTCTGAGTAAGAAGCCTGTCTTGTTTGTTTTTCCTTTGTTTTGTTTTGTTTTTCTTCCAAAGTAGACGGAGCTACCTAAACCTGAGTTTGTTCACTTCCACCACATAACAGATGTGTAAGTGCAAAAACCACTTGTACACAAGACTGTGAATCTTTATCGAGTCTGTTTGAGTTATTTTGTTTTTGCAAAACCATCATAAATGTGCCTTTTTAGTCTTTTTTTTTAAGAACCAACACAGTTTTATACTCGCACTAGGATTACTCGCATATTGACCAAGTTAGGCCTTGTCTTTGTAATTTGTCCGATTGTTTTTGCACAAGTGTTTTTGTATTGCAAAAGACATTATTATTAAATGATGTTTGTCAAAGTTCTCTAGATTGTTGCTCATTTCATGTATGAGTACAGTTATCATAAAAGAGGAAATCCACCAGATGTCAGCAGATCTCCATTTTAGGGTTGTCCTATCCTTGCTGCACTGACCAGGGGTGGCGCTGTTTAACAAAAGTTGACCTGTGTGCAGCTGGAAACTATATTAGTCCGGCAAGAATTTAAACTGAGCTGGAAAAAGACAAGCTTTGTGGAAATGACTTTTTGTGCTCTCAGTCATGTGAGTGTTTTCAATTTTTTTTTTTACATCCCTATGCTGCACATACGAAGGTGGGATTTCTAAGCTGCAGCGTTCACTGTGATAAAACTGCCGTTTAAAACTTTGATACGTTTATAACTTTACTGTGAGTGTGTATACATTATGTATTTACACGTTTTCTTCACCCTCACTTAATAAGGTTAGTCCCAGTGAAATTAAAAACCTCCTTTACAAGGGAGTCCTGGTCAAGAGGCAACAACAACAGCAGGACAGAACTGAATTGGTAAAAGAAAAAAACAGATTCAAAAAGAGATCTTTAAATTTTTTTAGTTTGAAAGTAGAAGCACTCAGTGAGATAGGTTTATTTTAAAAGGAAGTTCTTTGAGTGGGAAGCTGAATGAACAAAATCCATTCAGTCCCAACCTTTATGCTGTTCCTTCTGCTTGAACTGAATTAGGAAAGAAGACCTGTTATATATTCATTCTGCAATCTGGAGGGTACAGCTCTAAATAACTTATTTCCTCTTTTCTTGTGGTTAGGAAACCATTAACAGCCTTTGACAGGAAGATTTCGAAACTGCAAGAAGAGGTCTAGCAGGTGGGAGATAGGCTGTGGCTCTAAATGTAAAGGCTGCAAGTTTAAAATGTACTGGAAGCCAATGTAAAGAGATTGAATTGGAATAACGTGCTTTCCTTTACGGGTGGAAGCCTTTCAGCAGAAGCATTCTGAACTGACTAAAGACGGCCAAGATCTTTCTTGTTCAAACACATTAAAAAAACCTTAAAATCTTCTGAGTTAATATTAACAGAATTGAAAGCTTTAAACAATTCATTGATTCAAGAAAACTTTCTGATTAAGAATGAAACCAGAAAATAGTTCAGCTGAACACGAGCTGGGTTGTGTAACTTAGGAAGGCCCTTCCTCCCCTGTGGTGACAGACAAGCCTTTAGTGCACTCTCTGCTAAAGGACCCTCATCATGCTTGTTGAGTTGAAGAGCTAATAAGTTGTTAAAGATTGTCCTAAAAGTATTTTATTGGTGTTATTGACATAATTAAGGAGAGAAATCAGTGCCTTTCAAAAACGTCCATACCTCCTAAACTTAATCACCTTTATGGAAGAAAAAAACATTGATAAAACAGGAAGTAGTAAAGCAAAACAAAAAAGTATGTGGAAGAAAACCTGTTATAAGCTGAAAACAATAGAAAAAAATCTGATCGCATCGTTTTAACAAATATGCTCTTTGTTTTCTTTCATGAGATGTTTTCAAAAGTATAACCACTTTCACAAGCCACGTCAAATTAATGAATGCTTGTTAAACTAGTTAGGTGGTACCAAGTTTTTAGTAGGGAAAGGGCGGGGTTACATAACTAAATGATTAAACAGACTACTATTGCTGACAAATGTAAATAAAGGAAATAAACCAATCATTCATGCAAGATCATTTGAATAATAAATAATTAAATATTATTGGGGCTTTATATTAACTGGGTCAGAGTATTGGGGGGGGGTCATAACCCCTTCTACCTCCTCTGCAAATTACTCTTGGTTATTTTTTACTTGATCTAGGAAGAAAGTAGATGCACATCACACAGAATCAGAAGTAAACCGAATACCACAAACTGTAGCTCCTGTTTCTTCACCTTTGGTGGTGTCAACAGTAAGAAATCTACCCCGGGTACAAAAGGGGCCCCAGACCGCTCTGCTGAATCCAGACACCCTTTAGCTTAACGAATGACATTAAGCAGCAAACGTCAGTTATGCTGCTCAAATTAGCACTTCTGCCTTCAGGAAAAGAACTACAAATAAAAATCACATCACATGAAATAATGTATTTTTATTTAACTCTGTGAGGTGGACTGTGCCTATGCTGTTTGTCACCTTTAGAATTGTCGACATATAGTTCCTAGCGGTGGCTAGTAAGGTTGCTATGCTAACTGATAAGAAGCATCCTGTTGGTCCTGGTCCTAGCTCCTTCCTGACTGCCAGCACTATTCAGATAGCACTTAGTAATGGCAACCACTGAAGCACTTCCTCCATGGATGAAGTGTCTTTACTGATCTGAGGTATTTGGATCAAGCACCAGAAATCCGTGGAAATAGATGATTGCTGCTATTTTTGGTTATTGATAGCAAAACAAGCTAATAATGTTTGTCACATAATAGTGACTGAATTATATTTTTCATCTCACTATGTTTCCCACTGGAATAACGTATAAAGTTCAGAATCCCTTACAATGCACTCTTGGTTTGGTTTATCTGCCACAATTCTTCTGATTTCAACTGACTGTATACTTTAAATTACATAGTTGAGATGCTCCATTTTTGTCTATATTTCAGTCTATCCAAATGTTTCACTTCATCCATGTGAATCAGTCCCGAGTTTCTTTGTAACGTCAGCCTTTCTCAGCTCCCACAGGTCAGGCTCTGTCCCAGCAGCAGCACATTTAGTTAACAACACCCTCCTGTTCATTGGTCCAATAATCACCTCATATCTACACTCATTTTAATTTATATTTTATGTCTTCAGCCTCAGCTTTTACATAATTCTATATGCCTCATGACTTGTGTCGAATTTAAACCAACAACAAAACGTATCCCGGTTAAAATGAAATCCCATTTATCATGTCTGCAGCCTTTTGCAATTCCACGACCCTTTAACAGATGTCTATAAAACCTATAAGCCAATATAATGACCTTAGATTAAAAAATAAAAGCTTCAAACATACAACTGAGCCTGTTTGGAGTAGAGGGGAAGAAATTTACAAGGTTCAGTTTCACCACAGTCTCAGTCCACCTTGGCTGTGTTGGATGCCTCTAACAAGCTGCTGATTGTTGGGAAACATGAGCTGTTTTTGTCAGAGGGGTTGACAGGCGCTTGACCTACGCTGTCTGTGGTGCCACAGAGTGACCTTAGATCGAGGAGGAGGAGGGGGAGTGAAGTCTATGAATATTGTCAAGTGAACTGAAGATGAACAGCTTTCATTTTGTACCGGGAGTGTTACTAAAGCTCGGGTCCATCCATCATTTTCCTTTATCATGCTAATTAACAAATACAAGGTTGGTTCTTTGACATGTTTTTCTGTTTCTAAATCATTGGATCAAGCTTGTTAATGTTCTAACAGATTAACAGTCATGCTAATGACGTGCTGGAGCAGACGTAACACATGCAAGACTGTCAGACCACATAAGAACCACATTATAATTGTTTTGTTTTTTTATTCCAAAAAGTTAGATTTCCAATAATTAAAAAAACTGTAACATTTAAAACTTTTCAAATAACAGAAACTGAAAGATGGTGATACAAGAACGAATGGTTCAGTCCCCCAACTTTAGCTCGGAAATTTGGGGATGCAGGTTTTACATTTTAAAAGGTTGTAGTTGAATATATATAAAGATAGATAATTTATTCCTTTTTTATTCTACATAGTGCTGCTGAGCACACTGTAAAGAACATAGCAACTTTGTTGTTTAAAACACCCAAAGACTACATCTGTGTGTCCTGAAAGTCTCATTAGATTTGTTCCTTCAAATGCTGCATTTTACGTTAAATTAAGTTAATATTCTGCTGCGTCATTAGAGATGCACATATAAAAGTATGGTGCCTTTATTTTGGACAGAGCCTGTGTTCTGTACAGTGTGGCAGTGCATATATGGCTCTTATATTAAGGTCATAATTGGCATTTAGAGTGTAAATTTTCCTATAACTGCTACAAATGTCCATAAAAGAGTAAGCACTCATTCACTGCAAAGCAGGATTATATAATGGAATCCAGCATTGCAAGTAGCTATAAATACCTGCTCTTTGGCTTAAATACTTGAAATACAAAATAATAATCAAAACATAGAAAGAATTTAAGATTTAAGGTTTACAATCCTTTAGTTCCTTTGTTTCCCAGATCTCTACCCTCCTTTCATTCCCCTCAGCCGCACCCCTCTCCCTGCTCCACTCAGATTCTCTATCTAATAATCCATCCAACTATGCAGTGGAATGGAGCCCTAATGCTTCCCATCTGTGAGCGTCAGTGGAGGGGCTCCAAGGTTAAGGAAGGCCTGCCACTCTTTATTCAGTCCCCTCTCTCTGCTCATTTCCAGTAAAACTCTCCAGACTGGTCCCAGTCAACTCTTAAATCTTGGTCATGGCTGCATGTAGACACCCCTCCCGTTCTGAGGCACAGAGAGAGGTTAATTGTCTTGTGCTATGAACCATGATAATGTCCATGCTCTATATAAACATAACCATTGGGTTATGTGGATTAAGTTGCCTACTGTTTGCACACTCAAGCTACTGCAACCCTCCCCCTGCCCAAGAAAGCACCAAGAGAAACTCCAACAGAGTTGTGCTTTGGTTCTCAAACATAACTCCACACTGAACTGTGATATCATTGCATCATCTCATTGATTATGGTTTTCAACAATATTTTTCCTTCTTCTTTGAACATGGTAGCTTAATTTCATTTCACTAGCTTTAGTCAAGAGTTGTTTCATTACTGAAATATGTTTAACTTAGAGATGAATCATTTTTGCTAATAAACTCTTACATTTTGAAAGGAAATTATGATAAATTTATTCTATATATGTTCAAAATGATCTGTTTGACCATGATTTGAGCTCAATTTAGACTTTCATTTGTTGTTCTAACACAGCTGGGGCAAGTATTCCCGCACAATATATGACACTTCGAATAATATCTGATTAAATAACAAATTTACCAGCCATACTGGGGTGGGCAATGAATATATTAAAGTTGCACAACAGCTGCTTCGTTTGGATCTGTTCTGTATTGATAACATGATATTATGTTGTATGTAACTGAACTATTGATTTATTATGTTTAAGGTATTGATTTATGAGAAAATGCTAAATGGAATAAAGTTTTGCAAGCTGATTTAAACTTTGCACCATAATCCAGACCTAAAATTTTAAAGCTACAGCTTTTTTTATTTGTTTGTGAGCTCTATTTGTTTTCTGTTAACTGAACTTCTTTGGTTAAAATATGAAACTAAATAATTTTTCTAATAACTCCTGTGCCTCCTGATTCGTTAGGATTGTTTTTTTTTTCCCTTAATAAATAAGATAATTTGAAAACTGCTTTTTGTATTGTCAGACTCTTTTTCTAATTCGGTCCATTAAATTGAAAATAAAGTTGCTGTCCTACAGTGAGAACATTAAAATGAACGTTGAATGTTTTGAAAATGCTGTGAAAAATACTTACCTGTTAACATTTTTCAGTCTGTGTTTTTCTTTTTCGTTTTTGTTTAAATTGTCAGTTGGATTCATATGTGCGGTTTGTATAAACTTATACAAAAACAGAACTTCACCCAGTGTTAAAGGAATGACACCAGAAACTAGATGTTTGTGTTCTGAGCTTCGCATGAGATGGTTTGTTTTCTAACATGAGTAATACATGGTAATTTCCCTCCTTTTTTTGTCTTCTTGTCCTCCTTTTTTGTATTCTCCTTCAGTTCTCCACCCTCCCATTCCTTTTTTCCTTTCATCAGCTCCTTCACTCCCCATTCCTTTAGAAATCTTTTCTGGAGGTCTGTCTGTACTTGCACACAGGTTGTGAATGTGTGAATATGTCTCACAAAGAGGAACACCTTTGTCATCATACTATCTGTATTTGCTGCGTTTTCCAAGAAGCTGTACTTTTTCCATCTTTCCTACATGGAGATGTCAAACCCAGCCTTGCACAAAGCCTCAGCATCACGTCTTGAATGCAGCCAGAAATAGCTCTGCGTTTGACTTGGAATCGGCTTAAGTCTTCAAAGAGAGAATTTTTTTTTTTTGATGCAGCTAAAGGAGCGAGGAGAGGATGGTGAGAGAGAAGGGGGCCAGCAGCAGAGCAGATCCAGCTGCAAAAAAAAAGGGGGCCAAAAGACTTCAAAGAGCCATGTTTCTATGGTAACAGCATGGTGCTACTTTAAAACCCCACCACACCCACACATCCTCCCTGCTTAGACATGCATACATACGAAACACATTCATAAAGGCTGATGGTGGTAGAGGACTGGAGTCCAAGGTGGCTGCAGATTTGCCCTCTAATCACTTATTTATTTTTCTCCAGCTGTCTGTTCTCTTTCCTGGACGCTGCTGCCCTCGATGTCCAGCAGAGATCATACTGATGTGTTTAGTGATGGATTCTGCTGCAGCTAATTAAAACCCAATAGGGTTAGCCTCACTTTCCCAGTATGAAATGATCAGTTTACTCTTATCTTTCAAAGCTGGCAGAGCCTTCTTCATGTTTTTCTCTATTGATGTTTGGAGCTTGCCCCCTGTAATTATGACTCCCTATCTTTCTGTAGTCATCTAAGCCCTATTTGGTAATCAGATCTATGTCCCACTCTGTCATTTTATCTTTCTCGTGGCAAGACTTTGCGTTCTCTCTGCTCTTTTATTAAGTTACATCAATTTTAAAATATAAGTTCCTTCTAAAAGAACAAAGAGACTAGATTTCTTGTGTGAACATGTAACATTTGATTTCAGCAAACTATGTCTGCTTTGAATGGTTTCTTTGGCTTGGTAAAGTTTAAGCTTTATGATCTTGTGTTCACCAACTAAACCCTCTCCCTCCAATCCAGCAGCAGAGAGATATCAGGATGATTTTCATAGATTTCTACTCATATCAACCAGAGTAAACATTTGAACACATAGATAGTGATACTGCTCAGTTATCTAACATACCTAAAGTGTTTTAATAAAAAGGCAGTTTTATTTAGGTTTTTAAAAGTTGCAAAATGGTTCATACTAAAAATATCACGAAAAATTCATCAATCTATTCCATTTATTCCATTAAAATTGCACATTCTTTTTAAACTATATGCAATGCTGTGAGACATGTTTTCCCTTTAAATGACTTTATTTGACCGATTTTTGCTTTTCTTAATCAGTTTTGGTTTCCACAAATTCTAATAGAAAAATATAAGCTGAATAATCAAAACTGATTTTCAAATGCAGGCTTTTTTTTTAATTATGAAAAAGGTGTTTCTAAACAAAAGGGGGCTTATGTGAGAAAGTGATAATAACAAGTGGTATCAAACATTTGAAATAACCGGCTCCTACGCTGCTGCCACAATGTTTTGTGTTAACGATGGTGTGTTCTTGGAGATGGGCAGTGTCTGTTCATGTGGGGTGGGGGGCATTACTAATAGATACCTGACTGATAGAGTTTTCTCTTCTGAGATGTAGATTTCTTGGCCTCCTGCAAACCTACAATGAACAGCATCTGAATAATTCTCTGCTTTTCTGATCCGTCAGTTTAGTTGGAAGGCCATGTCTTGGTAAGTTTGCAGTTGTGTCCTCTTCTCCGTTGGCTGAGTAAGATGTCAAAGGTTTAAAGATTCTGAAGTTTTATACAGTACATGAGGCCTGTTTTATACTTTTACCCAAATTGTTCTTTTTTTCCTTGCTGTTATTTTGTCTTTGCGTTGCAGTTTGTTCCCACAGATTATTTAAAAGCCTTGGAAGACTTTGCAGACTAGCTCAGTTTATATTTACTAATTAGGTTACTTATGAATTTAATTGGTCACAGTGTATTTTGTTTAGGGTTATCAAATTAAAGGGGACTGAATGGAAACATACATTAAACATTCAATTTCACATTCATGTACCATGTTGGTCTGTTTAATAAAACCACAATTAAACAGATAAAAGCTGGTGTTTGTTACAGACAATGTGTGGAAGGTTTATGGGACATGATATGTGGTTGTGCCAACTTGGTTAAAAAAAATGGTAAATATGTAAAGTTTCAGTAATATCAAGTTCCATTAAAGGTCCGCCACCAAATATGGGCCTAATTCTGCATCACACTGTGTGTTGGTGGCTCGTTGCCTGGCTTGTTGATGCGCCGATGGTTCTTGATGTTGGGGCCTGGGGCTCAGGGTGTGTGCAGGCTCTCTCTCTGTGGATGATCGGTGTGGCCTGGGGCGACTTAGTAAAAGGCAAGGCAAGTTTATTTGTATAGCACAGGTAGGATTTAAACCAGTCCACTGCGGTACCAGAAAGGCCGACCAAGTTGTCCAGACGTTCTAATAAAATCGAGTGATCAACGGTATCAAACACTGCACTGAAATCCAGTAATACCAGCACTGTGGTTCTTCCAGAGTCTGAAAAGTCTGTCTTTCACTTGATATTTTCCTTCTTTCATTTTTGTATTTTTCTAAACATTTACACCACCTCTCCGCCTTTTGTATCTTACATTTTCATTTCTGTCTCCATTTCTATTACATTAGAATAATTCTCAAAATTGTCTGTCTGTCTGTCTGTCTGTCTGTCTGTCTGTCTGTCTGTCTGTCTGTCTGTCTGTCTGTCTGTCTGTCACGAA
>JAUZNJ010039105.1:0-10842 GCA_034780135.1 Jordanella pulchra | reverse complement strand
AATAAAACAACACGGCATTATGACCTTTGAATATGTATGAATTCTGACATTCTGCCAGCAAAGAGTAACAATCTGAATTCAGTTAAAGGGATGCAATTCAGCAAACGGGCATGATGGCCTTTGCAGATCTGAACAGAAAGCAATCAGACGCTGAATAAAGCAGCTCTGACTCTCATGGCCACAGAGAGGCAGCCTTAAACTCCTTTCCAGAACATTTCTTTGTTGAAGAGCATCACCGTGAGCACGGACAAGGAGCAGGCTTTGAAGGTTATGTTAGGCCTCTGTATGTTTAAATGTTTGATTAAAACTATTTGAAGTGGGCATGCTGAATAGGAGGCAGAATCCATCTCAAGGCAAAAGGAGCGATCTTGAAATGATTGCGGGTTAAAATGCCCCGTTGTCCCCAGCAGCAGAAGAGTTCAATGTCCTGTTTGAGAGGGACATCATTTTTCTATTGGTAGATGCTCATTTTGTTGAAAACAAGAGGAGCACATCTAATTAACCTCCTCTATCCCCAATTCCATGGAGTGCTTTACACTTTACTGTGCACGCATCACATCTGGACAAGCTGTCCTGGGGAGATTTTCTGTATAAAATATTGTATTAATCCCTGGCAGGTTTATAAATCTTTCTATTTTCTTTACCTATTTTCTTCCTGCTCATCTTGACGTCATTTCCAGCCTCTGCAATGTGTGAAGTTTTGCTTCAGCATCTCTTTCTTTGAAATGTCATTTAAACTAATATTGCTTTCAGGGAAGCACTAAAAGGTTGAATTTTGGCACGACTGGATAAGCCATAAAACCTTCTGACAGTAAGTAACCAGAAATTGTTCTCTTTTAGAAATGCACCAATTAAACCAGCCAGATTTGAGATTCAAATATTTATGTTTATTGATCAACCCTGATTACTAATCTGCAGGTAAAATACTGACATATTTTCTTCTTGTACATTACGTGAACCAAGATAATAACTGAGATGAACTAATGAACTCTTTAAAGCTTCAATTGTAAAAAGATTTAAAATATATGTTATGGTCTATAGGTGAGAATTGTTTTGTAATTTTGTGTTTTTTGTTCCTTGGGTTGAAAACCTTAAACTAACAAAAAAACTGCAATTTATTTCAAATAGTTAGTTGTTAATGTCAATAGAAAAAGAAAATTGGAAAAACAGGCCTGGTATGGGTTGAATACTTAAATGGAAAGCGTTAAATACATCCATAAGTTACAAGAAAACAACTTAGATTTTGACTGATACAATTAAACTGAATATTTTTCATACTAAATGTTAAAAAAAATCAATCCTCCTCATAAACATACTAAATGTATGAAGCAATAATCCTGCTAAGTATCCAACAATCACCCCATTTTTTTTTACAAATTATAGTCTTTTATAAGCACATTGGTTGTTTATTTTAGTGATCCAAATCCAGAGAGCTTACTGAGCTTCACTTGATGAAAAATAACACAAAACACTGCCAAAAATAAACAATTTCTCAAGCAGTCAATTATACATCTCAGATGGCTTGGATTATTCATAAACCTCCATTCAGATAGAAAGAATTAGCATTTGAAATACATCATTAATCATATAAACAGCAAGCAGAGTGGCACCTTGTATTAATAGACGTTGTTTTTGAAAAATCCCTGGAGACTGAGCCCTGTCTGGGAATTATTACAGAAAATAATTCAAACCAGAATTTTTAATGCAGAGTGGTCTTATGTGATTATTAAGTGCTGCTCTGCTGTATAATAAAAGAATCACTAAATATATTAATCCTTTCCTAATTTGTCAATGTCACAGATAATGAATTAGTCTAGATATCCTGCTGAGAGATGTCATGTTATTCAGATACATGGTCAAGCAAGCAGGACAGGAAAAGCCCAGAAATCAATTTCCCTATGATTAGCCACAGACTTTCTGGGTTACAGGAGGCTGAAGCAGCTCTGAAGAACAGGGAAAGCTCTCAGAATCAAGACAACAAGTGTAAACAGCCTGTTATCTTTACTGTGGAAGAAGGACAGCAGGATAAGGAGGTCATTTCCCAAATACTGAGGCAGCTTTAAAAACTTTTCAAGTGTTAAATTCACTTCACATTACTGCCTGATGTCACTTTAATATAGAAAAAGAGCAGCTGAGTTCAATTTCAATTTCAAAATAGTACTTCAATATGTTAAATCATAGGGTCATCAGAATTAAACAGCTGCTTTATCACTTGAATGTCTCTGCTTCTGTTGAGTCCATTCCCAGGGCACCATGATGACTGAGCTGCAGTCAACCCAAGGGTTTACGAACAGAAGGATGTTTTTTTTCAAAGTTTTCTCATGTGACTCAAGATGATGAGTCTTCTCATTAAAAAGCAGCGTTTGAATCTGTCTTGAAAGAGGAGTGGGTGATTTAAATTTGATTGTAGGGTTATATAAGGATGAACATTTTTTTAGTCAAAGTTCATCACAGTAGTTTTAGTATAGTGGTAGCTTTTCCCTTTTGAAATCACCAGTAATTCAGGTTATGTCATCATTCAACAATCGCAACCCGTATTAATTGTGATGCTGATACAATCAAACAAAAAGTGTGTATGATGTGACTTCTGTATGGATTTTTTTTTCAAAATTGTTGTAAATTGTTTTTGCAACTCTTAGGTTAATGAAATATACTGTGATTTCTTAAAATATGAATTCTTTAATAAAAGTTGTAATTTTTTCTATGTTCTGTTTGACTAATTAAAGTATAGTTATACGGATTATGATCCTCGATTTATAATTTTCCACTTTTTAAAAAGGGTTTAAAATATATACAACAGCTGGCAGGTGGAAAAACTGAAGCGCTTAAAAAGGTGCTTGTCCTCCTGGATGTTAGGGCACCTGGATATCCGGAGCCAAACTCAACCCTGTTTTCTTGTCAATTAATGACATGGAAAGCAGCATTGGCAGTCTGGAAAGCGGATAAGAAAAATCTTCGCATTCTTGCTAATTTAATAAAAATAAAACAACATATAATTCAAAGATGATTACGCAAAGTTGTCAAATTTCAGTGAATTGGAAAGTTTTCCCTATTTAAATTAAGGGAACAGCGACAGTGCATCTTACAGTGTGAAGTACGCCAGGGCAGGACGGAACAAGGTGTGTGAAAAGCAAAGTGTGAGTTTTCGCCCTCTCCCACTCTTCTCTTACCAAACACGCTGTTCCGTTGAGGAGGAGCAGGATGAAGCCGCGGTTGGGACGCATCATCATCAGCGCGTAAAACTCACAGCCGCACCTCCTCTAAAGAAATCAAGTGGAATCAAAAGAAAGAAGCAAAAATCCCGAAGAGGGTATTGTCCTTTGCTTCAAGAGAAGGCTTTTCCCACGGCACCGGACCCGGATCCCGCTGGGCTGACGCACGGTCCCATATCCAAGGCACAATGAAGTAGTACTGCTCCTACAAACAAGAAACACAAAGGAAGCTCACTTGGAGCGCCCCTATTCTGTCTGATCTCTCTCCCTCCTTTCTCCAGATCCTGTGTTTGAACTCAAATTAAGTTTATTGCGAGAAATCCATTTATTTACGGTTGGCTGTTGTCATCCATTAAAAAAAATGAAGAGATCCCAGCTGAGAGTGAGGAGACTTCAGTGGGAAGTGAGAAGATCATATCTGCTCAGGGATGCTGGTAGAGATCCTGAAGGGATGGAGCTGCAGCCTCCTGCAGAAACTGAGCGATGCTGAGTGGCAAAAGCGAGCAGACGTTTTAACAGTTTCTTTTCTCCCTCTCTCCCTGCGTGTGAGAGTGTTTGTGCATATCCCCTTTTATCAGATGCCTTTCCTTTCTCCCTCCCTTGTCTCAGTCCCTCCCCTCCTATCCAGTATCTCAATCTTCATCTCTTCCAGTTACTTTTTCTTTCACTCATTTTATATTAAACAGCCACGTACTTCTTTCCGAAGCACTCCTCTATACCGTTAGTCCTCTTCAGTCATTTTCTGCGCGCTTATCTTTCATTGAATAAATTTTGCTTTGATAAAAACTATAGACAGTGTTCCGCACATGAAACGACATTGAACCAAACCATTAAATTTTAGTTCTAGGAGGTAAAAGGTGAAACTCCAACGTCCTCTGCAGCCTGGAACAGGTCTTTTCCATTTCTATTTAGCTTTAGTCGTCATCCCAGCAGCTCAGTTTCCTCTGTCCCTTCTGAAGGAAAACATCCCCACCGCATGACCTTAACGCCACAAAGTCTCACGGTGAGGACAAGCTGGTAATTTACCACCGTACACACTTCCTGCTTGTATCAGTATTTTGGTTACATTGGAGTAAAGGGCTGTCTTCCACATCTTCATTGTGTTTCCTAGACAATCTATGAGATAACTTGTCTGTTTAAATGAACGGACACATTTTCGTACATTGTGTTACATTTCAATATTTGACATGATGGACTGAGCAGGGATATTAGCTTGGAATATTCTATAATACGTTCTTTAATTTTTTAATTATTTATCCTTTAAATAGGATTCTACTTTGTGTTGTGTCTTTTAAACAAGAGCTCAATAAGACGGATACAGGAATCCCTGCTATGGTGGTAAGAATTCCGCTTATAATATTGGGTATCTCATAGACTTTGTTTTGTGATATCTGGATGTATTTGCTGCTTCATGAACGTCCAAACTCTGATTGCCACATACTGTCACAGTATACATATAATAATCCTACTGTTTGTTGTCCTTTTATGGCAGCTATTGACCCGGAGTTCAGCTGGAGAGGATACTGATAAAGGTGGTAGGTGAGGATGAACTGCTAGCCACCATCTCAACGAGGTATGATTAATTAAAAAATACTCAGTTTTGCTGATATCATTACACAGGTTAACCATCTCCAAAGAGCTCTAAGTCTGTGCAATTAGCTCCATAGATTAACATTTTGTTGTTGCTTTTTTTACACTATCTTTTCAATTCATTCAAAGAGGACCCAGTGTCTGTCTAAATGTTTCAACATGTTTAAGTCATTTGTTTGAGCCCTTTCTTGATTTTATCTAGTTGAAACGCAGACCATGGGTTAATTGACCTCAGATCAGGGGTTAATTGGCTCCACAGGCTTTATATCAGGGGACCTGACCTCTGTGGGTGCATGGTCAGCGATGCAGACAGAGGCTATGCCAATCCAGTCTGACCCAGACATCAAAGGTTTTTGAGACTCCTCATTTTTAGCGCAGGCTGCATGCAAACATCCACAGCTCATTAGAATGCAGAAGATGCTGATGAAATATGGGACTAATATGTTTTTAATCTCCACCTCTCCTTTTGTTTATTTTCTTATTTGTTTTTCAAATGCTAAACGTGCTTTTGTATGATTCCAGTCATTGTCTTCAGCCAGCTTGAGCATGAAGGATGTGTCTGGGAGAAGAAACATCCACCCATAAAGGGAACTCCACTCCCTGATCCACAATCTGTGGAAGCAGCACGCGTAGTAAAACTTCTTTTAAAACATATCACGTTCATTTTTATGCACACACTTTCACCCCTGAACATAATTATAGGGCAATAAGTCAGTCTGTATGCTCCCTGGGGATGAACCAGACAATAAACTGCTATTCTTTACTCAGTTTAAGAAAAGAAATATATGTAAAAGCAGAACAAATTGTGGGTGCTAAGATATCCATCATTTAACACCTTGGATTGACTTATCTTAATGTGGTTTCACAGAAGACTCACATCAGCGTGAGGAACAGGAAATTCGTGTTTGTGCACTTCCTTTTTATCCCATGATTCTGCCAAACCACAACAATTGTGCTCAATCATTGCATTGCTTGACACGTAATCCTATTTCACAGTGTAATTCTGTTTGAATGAGGAGCTGCAGGCAACAGACAGCTTGGTAAAATGATGGAGACTGAATTACATGATTTATAGATGAGTCTTTACTGCCCTCTAGTGTCTAAACTCAAGCAAAGTTTAGGATCACAATTCAAATAAGTTTAGACAGCACCCTATAAAAAAAAAAAAGATCGATTTTAGTTTTTATCTTTGCTTAATTTCATAACTTTATTTTTTTGGAAAAAATCCAGCATTTTCTTTGGCTACATTTCTTATTAATCCCCACATGAATTTTATTAAGTTATTTGTACTCATATTTAATCATAACTTTTTATTATAAATTTATGTCTTAGAACTTTTTGTTTTTGAAATATTTATTCCTTGGATTTTTGAATATTCCTTTTATATTGCTTCCCTCCTTTGTGGATAAATTATCATTTCAGAGCACATCAAAGAGTTGATTCAACATAACCATAAGCTAATCACAGATTTGAATAAATGAAATGGTGAACATGATAACAGAACAATAGTCCTATTAAGGTAGAGGAAATCAGCCCACAGATGTTTTCAATATTCTACCTAAGCAGTTATTGTAATTTTATGTAATTGAAAAATAGGTTTGGTAAATAATCCTTATTGTTTTATTATTAGTCAGCATTGCCCTTTTACTACAAAGAGTTACAGTACAGTTATATAGACAATAGAAGTTTAGGACATATTAGAATTACCAACCACTGTTTAGATATCATGTGATCTCACAGGCTTTGGATCGCATCGTTACCCAAATGATTTTCTTTTAAAGTTAATTCCACAAACATTGTTTTCAATGACTGAGTGCAGAGCCCATAGGAAATGGGTATTATTGACTGACCAAAATCATTTTTATACTTTCACTGAATTTTATTTATTATTTATTTGCTAAGGAGCAAAATTTCTAACTATATAAGGCGATGCTTTAGCTATAGTAGTTTAACCACTTTCCCTTACTTTTAATTGTTCTGTTATTCATTAAAATCCTGAGTGTAAGCAACAAACATACTCCTTAGCAGTTTAGATGTCTATTTTTGTTCATTTTCTAAAATATTTTTATACATGCTGGATAAGGACATATCTTCAGTCATTTAATGTATATTGTTCCAAATGCTCCCTATTTAAAAAAGCAGTTCATCTCTCTTGCTGCCGCTGATAAGATTACATGGACTTCTGAGGTAGAAATAGCTTCCTCTGATCTGAAAACAGCTTTTTCCTCTGCACCAGTGCTAGCTTTGGCTAATTTTGACTTAAACTGATGCTGCCCGCCCCAAGGCACTCCACCTGGTCCCACGGCCAGCCTGCCCCAGAAAGAGCGGGGGGGAGGGCCACATTGTTGTTGTTGCACTAAATAGTAATAAAGAGCATACACAATACTTTAAAAAAGTAAAAAATAAAACTAAAATTGAGGTTAAATTAAAGTCTATTATCCAATTAAACAGCAAACGAAAAGAAAGTAACAACTCAACCTCGACCTCCAATTGAAATATCCTAAGTAGTGAACCTCATGAGGGTCCCATAGCAGGAGACGTCTGTACTTAAAATTGAGGTATGGTTATGTTAAAATGGGGAAGAAATTTGTAACATGAACGCAAAACCAACAGTCAAATACAACTGTGTCAAAAAAAAAAGCTTGTTCAACAAAGATAATATATAAAGAGGGAAACCAGTAAAAATCGGACTAGAATCAAAACAAATGGAATAAAAACTCTCCAAGAGGACATAGGTTAGTGTTAAGTTACAAAAACAAGACATAATTATAGATTATAAAAAATGGAATTTAATGCGCACATCTAAAACTAAACCAAGAATAAAGCGTAAAGGAAAGTGTAAGCAAAATAAAGTAGTCTTAAATTAGAATGTTGCTGAGAACCATTAAAGAGAAAAATCATTTAGGTAGCATCCACTAGAAAATAAGGGGCTGAAAGAATCCCAGTCAAAAATCTTACACTGACTAATGATATAGAAAGGTAATAAGTAGCAATAAGCTAACAGCTTGGGACAAATGACTTACCCATTTAGACAGGCTAGGGGATGTTAATGTTAGGGGGAATTAGCGATTTGAAGGAGCCCAATTTGTGATCCATCAATTGAGAGCCTTTAATTCTGAAATTCCACATCAGATCCTAATGGTATTTGGCTAGGAGGATCAATGGGTACCCTACTCTCACCTTGAAGTGAAATCAGTAACTGGAAACGGGTTTTCTGAGCAATATTAATAGAAGGAGGAAGCAGAGAGCTAGAGGGGAGATCTCTGCACCTGCAGCCTCACCGGATGTAACTAGTCAGATGACAGACATTAATGAACCAGAAGTGAGTGTGGAAGTGGATAAAGCTTAACAGAAGTCGAAGGAGTGTCAAAATGAAAAAGAAGAAGAGAAAGAATGTGGAATGCATTCTCAAAGATGTGCAGATATTGACCGCCTGCTGGATAAGAACAGAGAACTCAAAGTAAAGCTTTCAGGAAAGAATGTGGAGGAACTGCAATTACTATAAAAATGATGTAATTATCAAATATTGCATAGGACCTTCATATTTTCCTAATCCTATAGATGTGTGACAATTTGCTGTGCTCTGACCAATATGTGCTCAAGTATTGTTTTGAAAGTGTGAAAACTACCTGCTCTGTGGACCATTTGGTAATTTGTTCTGTTGAAAGCATTGAACATTGTTTGCCATACGATTATCTTTCTGATGCTTTTATTATTCTTCAAAAATTGCACATAAATGCATTAGCAATAAAAAATGCACATTTAACAGATGGGAATACAGTTATGTAAATACGTATCATCTTGACAGGTGCAAAATAGTGCAGTCACATGTAAACAAAAAAAGAAAAACAGCAGCGCTACTATGCAAAACGGGAGATCAGATGTAAACACTTTTTTTTCTTTTTTTTTCAAAAGACAGGTAGTTGAACATAATGAGAAAAAAGCAATACTCCGCAGAGGTAAAAAATCGTTCCAACAATGAGGAATGTTGTCAACGAGGGAAAATGGTTTACATTGTTGTACTGTAACTATATAAAAACAGGTTGTGTAAAACATGGCTTGCTTCTACTTTAAAGAGGTTAGCAGCAACAAGTAAGCAGGACTCAGTAATGGCAGCCATGCAGGTGCAGTGTGCAGACTCCACTTGGCCAGAAGAAGAGATGATGACCCCTGGTTTAATATGGGAGTGCAAAAACATAAGACGAAAAATATGCAAAGTTAAAACGATGTTATGTCAGTAAATCAAAATGGACATAACATCAAGCAAACTAAGATAATGGAAAATAAAAAAATAACAGAAGTGTGGGATCTGAATTTAAAATGTAACATTTTTTAACTCAATGATCAACTGATGACTAAAATTTTGATAAAACCAAAAATCATTACAATGATGTAATCAAAAAATTCACCAAGGTCTAACAACATAAACTAAAATGCACTGTGGTTATTTTTGTTTTCTTTATGTTTTTGGCCTAAACAATAAAAAAAAAACCACACATAAACACAAAGTAATTATTATCTAACTGTGCAGGATAATGCCAATACAACGTAACAAGAAGATGCTTAAAACAATGTTTCCTAGCTTTGTGGCACTTGATTTGATGTTAGATCTATAGATCACATGCAGTATGCAGTAAAGGAAAAAAATATCTGACTCTGTTACTTCCAGAAGCTCATAGTCTATTCTCTGTGTTAATAGAGATACAGTACAGTCAGTTATTTATTTTCCGGTTTTTCAATGTGCTTTTCAAATTGTTGGAAGAAGGAATTCGGGACTTGCCCTTCCAATGGTTGCTTATTGTTTATGTTTACTTCGGCCGGAGTGTTATACTGTACAAATTGGATGCGACAACCCAAAATGCAATGCGTTGTAAGGGCTATTTACAGTCAGCAGGCTTTTGGTTTGGTGCAAGCTAAATATCTAGTTTATTAAATATTTAGTTCGAAACTAAATATTTAGTTCCAAGCTAAATATCTATTTCACAAAATAATTATTTAATTTGTTAACTAAATATTAAGCTACCAAGCTAAATATTTACTTCACAAACCAAATATTTAGCTCCAAATTAAGTATTTAGTTTGCAACATTTCATTTTTTGCTTGGTAAATTTTGTCATTTGAACTTCTTTTTTCTTCATTTTATTTATTTATTTTTTTTTATTGAATCAACTTTTGAGATTAAATGATTACGACACAAATGCCCTACACATGTATAGCCCAAATACAAAAACTTTACTTGAATCAAACAAATCCTTTCAATAAAGAAAGTGTTCAAATGCATTTTTTAAAGTGTCAAATATATTTTGCATCCCAAATTTTTTTTCTATGATTGAAAAAATATTTATTTTCATTGAGATTTTTTTTAGTGATTAATTTGGTTTTTGTTTGAAGCAACTCCTTTCTTGATTGAATTATAAAGACTCAAATGTTCTACCCGTTGTATCTTCCAAACACAAAACAGCATTATTTCAGTTACAAGTTGTATCAAACAAAAAAATCTTCACTTCTTCAGAAAAAAAAAATCAAAATCAAAGAAAAACAGCGTTCAAATGTGATTATTTTGGGTCTCAGTTATAGTATTGCATTCACACCCCTTTTTTCCTCTGACTGAAAATGTCTTTTTTATTAAAGTGAAGTTATTTTTCTTTTTTTTTTCCAACAACCTTTTTTTCTATTAAATAATAAAGAAACAATTCTATCTCCATAAAGGAGGCTTCTTTGAGGATGCTTTAAATTTGTTTATGTATTTTCATCCTTGTGAAATTTTCATCCTTTTTGGCAACTGGATGCAAAGTTTTCTAGAAGATGTTTCACCTCTCATCCAAAAGGCTACTTCAGTTGTACTGAAGCTGGAGAGCACTGAGATAAACATACTGTAGGTGTGACAAAAAATGGGAGGGAAAAACAAACAAAACAAAAAGAAGGTGGCTCTAATCCCTCCAACATAAAGGCTAATAAAGGTCAATTCAATCTGGATAGACTCACACAGAAAAGAAAAATAGCAGTTAGAAGATTTAATGATACGATTCTTTGGCGCTCG